>OX457051.1:13624915-13637415 GCA_949752735.1 Lumbricus terrestris | reverse complement strand
GGAAGGAGGAGCTGAGAAGGGCGATCAAGGGAGGAACGCTGAGCACTGCAGGAGGGAACGGCGGCCATCACACGACGGGGGGAGGGGAGACTGCCGCGGGGGGAATGGCGAAGAAGGAACCACCGACGAAACGTGAATCTCAAGACGATGACACGGACGCACATCACGTGGGAGGCGGAGGGGGTGCTGGAAGGTCACGTGGTCAGCAGGCGGCGACACCTACCGACGAATCTCTACCGAACGACGTCAAGTCGGGGCGATACCAGAACAGCGGCGGCGGCGGCGGTGGGGGCGTCGCAACAGCCAGCGGACTGGACTTATTTCTGGGCGTCGTCGGAAGCGGTTCCCCCTCAGGGGTCGGCGTCCCCGGTCAGGGCTCTACCAACACCGTCTCGAAGATGGACCCAGAGCAGCTGCAGTCGCAGTTGGCCCTCGCCTACCAGCCGTCAGCTCTCTACCAACCGCAACAACAACAGCAGCAGCAACAGAACATGACGCGCTACGTGACGTCATCGTCGACGTCATCGTCGTCGCCGTACGGCCTCGGCGGTCACGACCCGTCGCTGTTCGCCCCGTACTACCCCTTCTCCATTTCAAATCTCATAACCGGCGGCCCGTCGGCGACCGATCTCGCCAAGCTGGGCAGCCCCAAGGCGGGGGGAACCAGCGGTGGCGGACAGCACCACGGGGATCCATCCTCGCTCTTACAGAAGCCCCTCGCCTCCTCCTCGACCACCGCTGCAGGGGTCTACCCCGGGTACGGCAGCCCGTACGGCGTCATCGGCAGCGGCCACATGGCGCCGTTGTCCACGCAGTTCTTCACGAAGGATTTCAACGCCACCTCCGCTTCATCCGCCTCCGCCTCGAACGGCGGAGGATCTTCGTTCCAGAACTCGAGCGAACGTTACGGCGCACTCTGCAACCAGTACAAGGCGTACAATGACGTCACGTCCGGTTACGGAGGACTGGGGAATTCAACGTCCGGTCTGTGAGTGGGTGATGCTGCGTCACATACAGGAAGGGGGAGAATTATTACTATGCGGACCGTTGTGGCGTATATTGTATACGAGTTCATGCTCAACGCTAAGTATTATATGGTTATACATAAAATATTAAAAAAACATGTGTATATAAAACATGTTGCGCGCTAGATAACAATCACATGTTGTATAGGACCGGACACTAAAGGGTATGTTTACCGTCGGAAATCTTTTGAGCATATATTCATTTGCCCTGTAATACCATGTGAGTGGGGGAATAGTCTTATTCCTCTCAAAATGTGTTTTATTTAGTCCCCCGGTTGTTTTTGTTGGGGGGCATTCGGGTTTCTAGGGAGGGAGACAAACGGTCGGGCGGAAACCGCTGAAGCGGGCGGACATGTAGTTGTGACACCCATTGCCCAAATTTTTTGAACACCCTTTTATTTATTACTTTTTCTGATGGCCTTTTAAAATCTTTGCGTCAAAAATTCTAATAAAATTTGCGAAATACACAAATCCCGGTAATACCAAATTCTGATCTTTGAAGTCTTGTCACATTTTTTTAGTAGAGTCCTTTGTTTCTTTTCTTTATTTTGTTATTGCACTCTCTATATTAGCGGAAAACACTTTCGGCATATAATATAGTCATGTGACGCAATATACTCTCTCTCTCTATATATATATATATATAAGCTGAGATTTTAAAAACCTGTGTAAAATTTGTGGGGACTTCCACCCCCTCCCCCCAAGGAGATACCTGGATTTAACACTGTATACTGCGTATATGGACCTTGAGCAAAAGTCCTTTATACTCATAACTGCTCTGCAGCACCATCAATTAATGCCTTGTCGGTATAGATAATGGCGCTTCACAAATGTGTAGTTATAATTAGAATACACGGTGTGTCATCAAAAATGAATTTGAGACATTTGCAGTTTATTCGGAAGCTTAAGAGAAGCATTTGTCCAATATATATATATATATATTCAGAATATAATCACAAAGCATAAAATATATTCGGTAATAATTATTTTATTTGACTATTGTGTAGCCTATTATAGAACTCATTTGATTTTATAACGATATTTCTTGAGAATTTCGTTGGTTAACTGGGTCTGATCTATGCATCGGGCAAAATGGCGCCTGGAACCCTGAGACTCCACCACTTATAGCCGAGCTTCCTTTTGGAATTTTTAGAACTGCACAACCCCTTCTCTCATTTTCCATGCATAATCGTATGCATGAAAATTATTATTCCGTTTATATTGAGGCTTTAACATCTCGCATTTCTTCTTCTTGTTGTTCAATGTATGCTGTAGGTCCAAAATTTACGCCATGGGATGCTTGAAAGCAAATTATTAGGCGGTGAACAATGTTGATTAAGCTTATAGATCCACACTTCAGCCTATATTTATATGATAAAAGTGAACAACATTTAAGTTATACGCAGTGAATATAGCCTAGTTCACCTCTTCGACCCATCCATAAGAAGATCTTCAGGCATAAAAAATACTAGGCTATAATTGATTTCAATTTTTTAAGATGATTTAGTTTGTCTACTTCCATTGATTTTCAATGTATTCTATGTTTATTTGTATTCACCAAAACATATTTTGCTTATTTTGCAGACGCAGCTTTCCTATAATTGTTCTTAATATGCTTCAATCCGCGGAATCTTTTTCTAGTTATAAGAATACAATATAGTTCACTAATATATTTATGTAATTATAATTAAGTAATATTTCATTATCAACCTCACCATCATTATTATTATCAACACCTTCCTCATCATCATCATCATCATCATCATCATCATCATCATCATCATCATCATCATCATCATCATCATCATCATCATCATCATCATCATCATCATCATCATCATCATCACCACCACCACCACCACCACCACCACCATCCTCCTCCTCCTTCTCCTCCTCCTCCTCCTCCTCCTCCTCATCATCATCATCATTATCATTATCAACGTCGTTAACATCATCATTGAAGTCATCATCATCATAATCATTATCATTGTCGTTATCTTTATTACCGTGGACCATTAAGTTAAATGAGGCAAAACCATTTAACACAGCCAACCTAATTACGTTGAAGGCGGACCTAAGGCTCCAATAATGGGCGGAACTAAGACTGTTAGCTATAAGCTTATATGGCTGAATTAATAAGCTTATTGGGAGAAGGCGAGGTTTGAACTGCCAATGGGCGGAGCTAAGACAGCTCAAGGATTGAACTAAGGCTGTCATTGGACGGAACTTAGAATATATAAAATTATAGTAAACAACGGAGTTTAAACTGCCAATGGGCGGAGCTATAAGACAGCTAAAAGGCTGGAACATGACCGCTAAAAGGCGGGACTAAGACTCCTAAGTCCTAATGAGCGGAGATGCCAAATTATGTGTGTAAGACGATTTTCCATAGCAACCCTTCAAAATTTCTACTCAGAGGCGCTCCCCGACTACACTGTACCGGAGTGTCACGCCGAAGTGCATGAGCAATTGCAAGTAAGGGACTTGCTCAGGGACCCGTCGCGGTGGTTTGAGGTGGATTCGAACCCGCAATCTTCCGGCTCCAAGGCACCGAACATAGGCCTATCTGTATAATACGCCTCTGCGCACCAGCGTTTTGCCATCTAACAGGAAGTGCTTCACACCTTTTGAGACAGTATTGCTGCATTTATGAATATTGTAATTACGTTTACAAAATGTGCGTTTAACCAGTGCTAAAAGTGTGGAAAAATAAGTGCCTGGACGCCCCTTACCTTTCCAGCCTGTGCTAGCCAATAAGTGGCAGGACGGCGTTCAGATTTTAAAATAAGTGCATGGACGCCGTCCATGACCGTCCAGCCACACTTTAAGCCCTGCGTTTAACATTGAAATAGCATTCAAACAACAGTTTGCGCAACCATTTTGTGTGCTTTGTTGGCAAAAATGTCTCACTAGATTTGCAAGTGGGTTAATTATTGATCTAAATACCGGTCGTTACAGCGCGCGGCCGATATGATCTGAATTGATATCGAATCTGAACGACTTGTAAATAGTCTTTAAAATGTGTATCCTGTTATATTTCAAGTCTCGAGAGAATATTATATAGATCTGTGCGAGAATATAAACATTTGGACTCTACATAAATACATGTAGCCTATGGTATGTGCGACGATAGTGCGTATAATTATGACAACATGCACAGTCATGTAGAGATACCTTTCTTTAGGTATATGTCCTATGTATATATTGTCGCATGTAAAAATTATTTGCATTTATAGTTGTTCTCAAGCTGCATGTTCTACTCTCGTAAATTCATTTGCACAAAACATGCTTATGCATAAGTATGTATATTCCGAATCTCACACATAAAATTACTAATTCGCGGTTGCCATTGACGACTGATGTGTTGGCAAGCCAACCGGATCATTATTTATTATTATTATTATTATTATTATTATTATTATTATGATCATCATCATCATCATCATCATCATCATCATCATCATCATCATCATCATCATCATCATCATCATCATCATCATCATCATCATCATCATCATCATCATCATCATCATCATCATTACTATTATTATTATTATTATTATTATTATTATTATTATTATTATTATTATTATTATTATTATTATTATTATTATTATTATTATTGTGCATTTAAGTTATGCAGATATTGTTTAAATTCCGCTTCATATATATTATATTATATATGCATGACATAAATTCATGCATGTATATATATTCATATGCGTGCATGAATTCATTTTCGCGTGCATATAATATATAAAATTTATATATATATTCTGTTAAATATTCATGTGCATATGAATAATGCATTTCTCATGCATGTTGATTAGTTTGTCTTTTTCATTTTAGCCTATAGGCCTACTATTGTTCTATTTTTCTACGCGTAAACACTGTTTTCAGGTTAAAATTTGGTTGCGTTGTTTTACCGTCTCAGAAAACATGTATAGTTGTATACAGATGATTTGAGGTGTATTATAATATACACAGGTATATATATTATATATTATATGTATAGAGTCGACATTATGTACATCCGCATAATAATATGCATTGATCTACATATAATATATAATATATATATATTATATATATATTATATATATATTATATATATATTATATATATATATATATATATAGCTGTGCATATATCTGGGTCAATATTTTAATACAGATTGCAGAAATCAATTCAATTCGTTGCTTTCGTTTGTCATAAATAAATTCAAGCCTTCGCATATGCAATGTAAAAAAAGCTATATTATGCCAAACAATTTTTTTCGAGGGCAACAGCCTCTGTTGTCGTAAACCCTCGTCAAATCTGGATCCATCCATCCACATACAATGTTTAGCATCGTTACCTGACGTTTAGCTAATATATTATTATTATGTAGGTGGTGGCCAAAAATGCAGAAATAACAAAAGTATCTGACTTAATCATTAGGTCCACAATTCATTGTTGGTTTAAGATAGCAATTAGTTGGACCGCTAATATAATTGTATAGTGGTATAATAAAGAGCTCAATTAGAAAAAGGAGGCACCGGTAATCCGGTATATAGGCTATACCGGAAATGTGCAAATTCGATAATAACACAATTTTTTACACATGTCACGCTGTATACGCTGCAACACCTAGGAAAATAGTTTGCCTTTAATAATCATTCTCAAATATTTACTCGCAGTGTTTGCAAGCGAACACCCGTACATGTCACGTGCATCGAATGCAGCGCATTTAACGATTACTCGTGTAGGTGTATAATAGTACAAAGTAGTATCTATAGTAGTATCAAAAGTAGTATCTATAGTAGTTCAAAGTAGTATCCTAGTATCTATAGTAGTATAAAGTATAGTATCTATAGTAGTATAAAGTAGTATCTGTAGTAGTATAAAGGCGTATCTATATAGTGGTATAAAGTATAGTATCTATAGTAGTATAAAGTAGTATCTGTAGTAGTATTAAGTATAGTATCTATAGTAGTATAAAGTAGTATCTATAGTAGCCTAGTTTCAGTTTGACGTAACTGTGTGGTAACAAAGACCATGCAGTATAGCTTCGCCCTCCTGCTTAATTCAGGCTTGGGACTGGCGCTGGCAGAGTGCATGCAACCAGAGTCGGAGTATATACTTGTTTAAGCAACCTACAAGTATAAAAGCAAGTAAATAAGTAAGTATAGGTAAATAAGCAAGTCAGTATAGGTAAATAAATAAGTAAGTAGGTGAATAAGTAGGCATAAGTAAATAAATAAGTAAGTATAGGTAAATAAATAAGTATGCAGGTAAATAAGCAAGCAAACAGGTAAGTATAGGCAAATAAATAGGTAAGTAGGTTAAAAAAGTAGGCAAATAAGTAAGTATAGGTAAATAAATAAGTAAGTAGGTAAATAAGTAAGTGAGTAAATAAAAAGCAAGTAAATAAGTAAGTATAGGTAAATAAATAAGTAAGTAGGTAATTAAGTAAGCAAATAAGTAAGTATAGGTAAATAAATAGGTAAGTAGGTAAATAAGTAAGTAAATAAGTAAGCATAGGTAAATAAATAAGTAAGTAGGTAGATAAGTAAGTAAGTAAGCAAGTATATAGATAAATAAGTAAGTAGGTAGATAAGTAAGTAAGTAAGTACGTAAATAAATAAGTAAGTAGGTAAATAGGTAAGTAAGTAAGTAAGTAAATAAATAAGTAAGTAGGTAAATAAGTAAGCAAATAAGTAAGTATAGGTAAATAAATAGGTAAGTAGGTAAATAAGCAGGTAAGTAAGTAAGCATAGGTAAATAAATAAGTAAGTAGGTAAATAAGTAAGTAAATAAGTAAGTAGGTAAGTAAATAAGTAAGTAGGTAGATAAATAAATAAGTAAGTAAGTAAGTATCGACTATAATTCTCAGTTGCAGACCGCATATACAATATTGATAGGATGTCCAGCTTTCGATGACCAGATGTTGTTATTTACTCTTCAAGAACTAAGATTAAGAAGGCTATCATTGTCAGGCTATTTAAAGTTATCAAGTTTAGTCTATATATATATATATACACATCATTCGTAAGTAAATATGCCCTAGTTTATTATACATGCTTACAAAATTAATGCAACTTTCTTCAATGTGCATTAATGTGAAATGTAATCATGCATTCCCACGTGCATTGTGCATTTTATGCATGCCAAGCGAGTGTGTGATAGCCTACCAATTAAATTGGCTGCAACCAAGGAAATAATGGAGGTTATAGAAATGCGCGAAAATAGCGATTGCAGAAATATCCTGCATGTATGCATGGAAACAATATTGATAATGGGCAATGTATATGCCACAACGAGAAGAGAGTGTAATTCGTCAATACAATTATCCGCTAATGCAAGTATATCCAGATATTGCATGGCAAATATTTGAATATCTAGACAGTATCTCGGCTCAGACTGCAGACATGTAAGCGTGTGAAGCACAAAGAGAAGAGCGAAAACGCTGTGTCACTTATTTAGTTAATCAACTGTAAAGTTGATATGCTAATTAGCACAGCTTTGTTTAATTACTGACATTTAGTTTTAAATGTTCCCACGCGTGCAGTTTACGTGT
The DNA here is from genome assembly GCA_949752735.1 of Lumbricus terrestris. Lineage (NCBI taxonomy): Eukaryota > Metazoa > Annelida > Clitellata > Crassiclitellata > Lumbricidae > Lumbricus > Lumbricus terrestris. The sequence continues at coordinate 13,629,831 of OX457051.1, read as the reverse complement.
AATTAAGGCTTTTAGATCAATTTCACTGCGTCAGAAATAATTATATAGCGAATTTATCAGTGTATCAAAATCACCAGCGTATTTGCTTATAACCTACACTGTGATAGTTGCTTTTTACGGCAAATGCCTGGGATCGGTTGGAATTCCCACATTAAATATTTATGTGTATACTATAGAGTAATAAAATTAAGTCATCATCAATTATGGCCAGAATATACACAACGCAGCTGTAAGTGACTGTCTGCGTGGATGGATGGATACATGGATGGATGGATGGATGAACAGATAGTTGGATGGATGAATTGATTATGGATGGATGGATGGATAGATGGATGGATGGATGGATTATGGATGAATGGATGGATGGATGTGTAGATGAATTGATTATAGATGGATGGATTGATAATGGATGGATGGATGAATTGATTATAGATGGATGGATGAATGGATGGATAGACGGATGGATGGATAGACGGAAGGATGGATGGATAGATGGATGGATGGATAGATGGATGGATTATGGATGAATGGATGGATGGATGTGTAGATGAATTGATTATAGATGGATGGATGGATTGATAATGGATGGATGGATGGATGAATTGATTATAGATGGATGGATGGATGGATGGATGGATGGATAGATTGATTGATCATGGAAGGATGGGTGGAATGGACGGACGGACGTATGGACAAATGGATGGATGAATGGCTTGATGGATGATGGAAGGATGGATGCATGGATGGATAGATGGATGAACGGATGGATGGATGAATGGACAATTGTTTAACACCCTAGAAATAGGCTTTAGTCAATTAACAAGCATAGCAGAGCCAGTTAATTGAAGAATCATGCTAAATTACATCTGAAAAATATGTTTTATAACTCGATCAAAAAAATATAAAGTATTGTATAGAAAAAACCGTTGGATATAATAGAGTATAGACTGATGAAAGATGCATGCAGTATATCCGGTCGTATCCATACGTTTTGGTCGTATACACACTGCATGCCAGACTCAATGTACGCGTGCATATCATGCAAATGTACGTGCGTGTAATGTATGATGGTGTATAGCTCTTGTTCTTGCTCTTGGACGAAATGTACACACGGACCGGATCGATGCTTAAGCAAACACGAGATAAGAACGGGGTCTGCTTCCGGCCGTCTATCTATACCCCTCCCTGCCTGCCTGCCTCTCTCGGGTCACCCCTCCTGCTCCCGTCCATCGCCCCCTCCACCCCCCCCAGCCCACTCCGCCGTCCTATGCCGCGCGCGGGCACTGTCACTTTCAGGGCCTGGCGCGCTTAGTCATGAGCCTGTAGTCGAGTTGGCAATTCAGTCCTCCAGCACTCGAAACAATGATGAGCGCATATATGGCCAAATTGCCTCTGTCTCTGTCTTTCTTGCAGTCTCTGTCTCTATGTCTGTCTGTCTGTGTGTCTGTATCTGTCTGTCTGTCTGTCTCTCTTACAGTCTCTGTCTCTATGTCTGTCTGTCTGTCTGCCACGCACGCACAGACACACAGACAGACAGACAGACAGTCCGTCTGTCTGTCTGTCTCTGTCTGTCTGTCTCTGTCTGTCTGTCTCTGTCTGTCTCTGTTTGTCTGTCTGTCTGTCTCTGTCTGTATGTCTGTCTCTGTCTGTCTCTGTCTGTCTGTCTGTCTGTCTGTCTGTCTGTCTGTCTGTCTGTCTGTCTGTCTGTCTGTCTATCCCATATATCGTTGTCTATCTCTCTTTCTGGCCTTGTCTCTGTCAGTCTCTCTTTCCCCGTCTCTGTCCGTCTCTAACCCCTACAATCTCTGCCTCTGCCTCTTTGTCTGTCTCTCTGTCTCTCTTTGTCTGTCTCTCTCTCTTCCCCTGTCTCTGTATGCCTCTGTATGTGACTGTAATTGTCTTTGGCTGTCTCTCTCTGTCCCTCTCCCTGTCTGTCTCTCTGTCGGTTCCTGCCTCTGTCTGTCTCTCTCTCTGGCCCTGTCTATGCATGTATGTCGGTTTCTCTGTATGCTTCTGTCTTCCATGCAGTCTCTCTTTCCCCCTCACTCATTCTCCATATGTTTATACATGTCTGCACTTTTCCATATATCTCTCTCATTGTCTCTATAGTTATCTGTCAGTTTCTCTCTCCATGCATCCACATTGAGTCTTGTTGTCCGTCTGTCTGCCTGTCCATCAGTTTTTTACTCTGCAGTATACCCCCGACCCCTCCAAAAAAAACAACGCGCGACTGCTCTCTGTCTCAGACTGTCTGTCTACATATCGGCTTGCCTGCATGCTCGTATGTCTGCCTGTTGGCCTGCCTGTCTGCCTGTCTGTCTGTCTGAATATGTTTGTCTGCCCAGCCTGCAAGTCTGTCTGTCTGTATGTCTGCCTTCTATACCTGAATGTATGTTTATGTGCCTGCCTGTCTGTCTGCCTGCTTCTCTGCCTGTCTGTCTTCAGTCTGTCTGTCTGTCTGCATGCCTGCTTGTCTGTCTTCAGTCTGTCTGTTTGTTTGTCTGTCTGATATACGATGTTCTGCATATATAATGACAGAACCAGTGAGTTTAAATCGTTTCCCACACTCAAATCAGCATTTAATTACTTTCACTTTGATATAATATTATTTTATATTATAATATATCAATCCATGATACATAATTACGCATGCAAATTTATAGCAGGATAATAATTCATACTGTAGCAGATATAATATCGTTTTATCGAATTTAAATGCATTTTAAATGCTATACGATTACTTTCACTATAATAGGCTGCATGCGGTCATTTTAATCCTCCTCCTCCCTCTCTCTCCCTCTCTCACTTTCCCCTCTCTCCCTACCTCCTTCCCTACCTCCCTCCCCTCTCTCTATCCCTAGCTCTCATTCCCGCTATCTCTCTTTCTCTCTCCCTTCCATTGCACCTCTCTGTCTGCCTGTCTCTGTCTCTCTCTATCTATCTATCTATCTATCTATCTATCTATCTATCTATCTATCTATCTATCTATCTATCTATCTATCTATCTATCTATCTATCTATCTATCTATCTATCTATCTATCTATCTATCTATCTATCTATCTATCTATCTATCTATCTATCTATATCTATCTATCTATATCTATCTATATCTATCTATATCTATCTATCTATCTATCTATCTATCTATCTATCTATCTATCTATCTATCTATCTATCTATCTATCTATCTATCTATCTATCTATCTATCTATCTATCTATCTATCTATCTATCTATCTATCTATCTATCTAATCTATCTATCTATCTATCTATCTATCTATGTTATTTATATAGCGCCCCTTCAAGGAGTCTACTCAGAGGCGCTCCCGACCCAAGTCCGGTCAAAAAGAAAAGTCTTGAGCAATCCATAGAAAGAGCCAGACATGTTCCGAGGGTGGGAACGCAGGTTAGAGGGAAGGTCATTCCAAACGGAAGGTTCAGTGACCGAAAATGCCCTGCTCTGCCTAGTGGCAGTGCGGGCATAAGGAACCATAAAGTCACCTCTAGAGGCCGAGCGCAGAGATCGGCGACCTACAGCAGTTGAGGTCAAGGTGAAGAATTCACAGAGATAGGGAGGTGCTGTGCCCAAGACGCAGCGCCAAGCAAAAGAAGTAACCCTGAAATGAATGCGTGACTCCCTTACTCTCTGTCTGTCTTTTCCTCGCAATAGCTCTCTCTCTCCCTCTCCCTCTCCCTCTCCCTCTCCCTCTCCCTCTCCCTCTCCCTCTCCCTCTCCCTCTCCCTCTCCCTCTCCCTCTCCCTCTCCCTCTCCCTCTCCCTCTCCCTCTCCCTCTCCCTCTCCCTCTCCCTCTCTCTCTGTTTCTCTATCTCTCTCTCGCTCTCTGTCTTTGTCTCTGTCTGTCTATCTGTCTCTCTCTGTCTCTCTGTCTGTCCGTCCGTCCGTCCGTCCGTCCGTCCCTCTCTCCCTCCCTCTCTCTCTCTGCAGGAGCAGTAGGAGCAAGGAGCAGGAGGAGGAGCAAGAGGAGTAGGCAAAGCAGAAGGAGTAGGAGGAGCAGGAGGAGCAGGAGGAAGAACAGGAGTAGGAGCAGCAGGAGCAGTAGGAGTAGGAGCAAGAGGAGCAGGAGGAGCAGGAGGGAAGCAGGTTCATTTGATCATTAGTTCGCTCTGTGGATTCATAGAGCCACTCGAGGAATCTAGGCATATACTTTTCAACTACTACTTTTCATTTTTTAAACAAATTTTTAGCCTTAAAGAAATAAACAAATTTTTAGCCTTAAAGAAACTATTCATATTAAAAATTTTAAAACAGTGAAGATTATAAATTTACAATACCTCTATGAAAAATACCCATGCGAGTGTTCTTAACTTCCTGCTTTACAATGTTTACATATTCAACGTATTGCTAAAAAGATATATTTAACAGTGACCATCGTAGTTTGCCCCTTCTGAAAATTTTTCTGCGGGCGCCGATGAGCAGGAGGAAAAGGTGGAGGAGAATCAGGAGGAGAAATAGCAGAAGGAGAGGCAGGAAGAGGACAAGGAAGAGAAGGAGGAGGAGAAGGAGGAGGAGAAGGAGGAGGAATAGGTGGATGAGGAGAAGGAGGAGAAGAACGAGGAGAAGGAGGAGAAGAACGAGAAGAAGGAGGAGAAGAACGAGGAGAAGAACGAGGAGAACGAGGAGAAGGAAGAGAAGGACGAGGAGGAGGAGAATAACGAGGAGAAGGAGGAGAAGAACGAGGAGAAGAACGAGGAGAACGAGGAGAAGGAAGAGAAGGACGAGGAGGAGGGGAAGAACGAGGAGAAGGAGGAGAAGGAAGAGAAGGACGAGGAGGAGGAGAAGAACGAGGAGAAGGAGGAGAAGAACGAGGAGAAGAACGAGGAGAACGAGGAGAAGGAAGAGAAGGACGAGGAGGAGGGGAAGAACGAGGAGAAGGAGGAGAAGTAGGTGGAGGCG
>OX457051.1:13582415-13614915 GCA_949752735.1 Lumbricus terrestris | reverse complement strand
CTACCTACATACATACATATCTACCTACCTGCCTGCCTGCTTACCTACCTACCTACCTACCTACCTACCTACTTACCTACCTACCTATAGCCAACCTACGTATACCTACTTATACCTATACCTACCTACCTACCCACATACCTACCTACCTATACCTACCTACATATACCTATACCAGCCCATACCGACCTATTCTTACCAACCTGCCTACCTATAGATACCAATCTTGCCTATACCTATCTACTTACCTGCATGCCTGAGCCTATACCTATACAGACCTGTTCCTACCCTACCTATCAGCTTGCCTACCTATGCCTATCAAACCTGCCTATATACCTACATACCTGCCTACCTATACCTATACCGACCTATTCCTATCTATCTGCCTACCTATACCTACCAATCCTGCCTATATGTATCTGCCTACCTATATACCCAAGGTTTATGATGTGTGTGTGTCTCTGTCTCTCTCCCCGAGTCTCGGTTCGTTCATCCTTTGCTTCCCTCTGTCTCTCTCCCCCTCCATCTTTGTTCGATTTAGAATTGATATATATATGCATATATATATATATATATATATATATATATATATATATATATATATAGACTTGATGCATGCACATCTTGCATCAACCTTTATGCCTTCCCATGCATGCATGCATGCATGGTGCCTTTCTCTTTCCTATACATCTATCCATCTGCATGCCCTCCTTCCTCCTTCCCTCGTTCTGTCCGTCTGTCTCTCTGTCCGTATATCTGTCTTTATGTTGTCTGTCTGTCTGTCTGCCTGTCTGTCTGTGTCTTGCGACATGCTTGCGCCATAGCCGCAATGTCTGGCGCCAAACGTGCCGTCCCCATGGCAACCAGGCGCAAGGTGCCCTCCCGCGAGTCAACACAATATTGGAACAACCGCCGCTCTCTTCTCCAGAACATATATATACATATATATATATATATATATGCCTATGCCTATGTATATATATTTATATATATATTATATATATATTTATATATATAATATTATATATATATACATTGAAGGAAATGCAAGTCCTCTGCATGTCCCTCATCCATTGGTATAATTATATATATAATTATATATAATATACGTATATATAGGCTACATATTATATGCATGAATATAATGATGTATATAAGGGTCGGGCGTATACATATTTTACGGCTATCATAAATTGCATAAATCATAAATAATATGCATCATAAATTATATATATATATGAATCATAATTATATATTAATAGGCGTTAGATCAGAGTTTCTCTGCGACGCACATGCGCATGCGCACTGCAGACTTTGACACAGATACAGCCATATATATATATATATATATACATATATATATATATATATGTATATATATATATATATATATATATATATATATATATATACATATATGTGTGTGTGTGTGTATAAATATATACGCAGCAGAGGTCGCTCTGAATGTTGCAAGCAGTTAAAAATGTATGGCAGAATACAAGAAATGAAGCGAACTATATAAGCTATATATATATTAAGTATATATATAGTTACTGCATATATATAATTTATATATATATAGATAGACAGCTGCATGTAAATCACACAAATGCACATAAATATATATTATTTTTCTTGGCCTCAGTATATATGATGGCTGGTGGTCAGTCCTCTCCCTCACCGTCTCATCTTCCCACGGTCGGTGTACTCATCATATGGCTGACAGGGGGCGCAGGTATGCAGCGCAGAGATCTCGAGTCATAACACATATATATCTACCCAGTACCCATGCATGCATGGGTTTGCACCACCAATCCACAATTGCCAATATCGACTTTGCACCATGCATGCAGCTGTATCTGATTGTGGGGCACGGTGGTGAAATTAGTTGCTGGATGGAGATGATGCTGGGTTCGTTCATTCATTTCGACAATTTATATAGAGCCTCTTCAAGAAATCTACTCAGAGGCCCTGCATGCATGCTGTAGCCCAGTCACAGTTTAAAAAAAGTAAGATTTGAACAACTTATAAAAAGCAGGTGAATTTAGCAAAGTCATAGGTCTCAAGGTTAGTGCATGGGAGGCCATTCCAGATATCGGGACCCACAACAGAAAAGGATCGACGCTATCTGGTAGAAGTGCGAGCTCGAGAAACCAAAAGCTCCCCGTTGTCGCAGAGCGAAGAGCTCGACGGGCTGCAAGGTCTGAGACAGGTCGACAAAGGCTAGAGACAGGTATGATGGAGCACAATCAAGAAGGCATCGGCAAACAAGTGCAGCAACTCGGTAGGAGATGCGCTGTGAAACAGGGAGCCAGCGAAGAACGTCACGGATATAAACATACATATAGATACGATGCATATTGCATACACACAGCTTCATAATCTACAAGCCATATTCTTTAATACATACCTATCTGCACTCAAATGTATAATATATGCGTGCATGCATAGTTGCAAACATACATGCATGCATGAATATATGAGTGTAGCACATACCAAATACATAAATGCACATATACATACATACGTATGCAATGCATGCATACATACATATATACAGACAAAGAAAGAAGCATAAAAGCACATTCACGGAATATAATTATATGTGTATATGATTACATATATATATATATATATATATATATATACATGCACAACGTCGCACATGCATATATATATAACTTACATTCATATATATATTATATATATATATGTTCTTAATTAACTCTCCTTTGTTCCTGCATACAGGACCAGGCGGAGATCTCCCGACGTATCTCCTGATCACCGTGCACCACCATCATCATCTCTTCCATGCATATAGATGGAGACAGTGGAGACAGAGTACTGAGTATAGGATGAAGGGCAGCGACCCATCACCCCCCCCCCCCTCCACACACCGCCCCCACTCACCCCAATCGCCACCTTATCTCTTCATCTCTGCAATGGACAGCGGCGATCATTCATCAGCACTTGGTGCATGGCACTGCAGCTGACCATCTATATATGTATGATGCTCGGGGTAGACAAGACCAATGCATCCCATGGATGCAGCTGTTGCCGCTTTCAATTAAGGTCTATATTTGCACGAATATATATAGGCCTATATATATATATATGTATATATATATAGTAATACACAGTTTCACTTTCTTATACATATATATAATGTAGGCTTATATAGACAGTTGCATAGGAGTAGGGGAGATATGAGAGAATGACGACCACTTCTAGGAACGGCGCCTTCTAGGAAAGGCGCTTCTAGGCTTCTAGGCTTCTAGGCCACGCCTACCTAGGCTATAGGCTTCTAGGCTTCTAGCCCACGCCTACCTAGGCTTCTAGGCTACCCCTACCTAGGCTAATAGGGCTTCTAGGCTACACCTAATTAGCATACAGGCTACCAGCGCACTTCCAGGAACGCCCTACCTAGGCTAATAGCGCTTCTAGGCTATACCTAATTAGCATACGAGCGACCAGGAATTCTAGGCTATACCTAATTAGCATACGAGCGACCAGGAATTCTAGGCTATACCTAATTATCATACGAGCTTCCCGGAATACTAGGGCGCGGGCTATAGGATACTAGAGCGCTTCTAGGGCTTCCCTGCTCGGCTGGCAGCGCTTCCAGGAACTCAAAGCGCTAGGCTATTATGGTAATTATTATGCGCACGCGGCCATACCACGAATTTCGGCGATATACCAGGAAACTATCCCCCAAGCGGCGCGAGAATTCTATAGAGCACCCAGGAAGCTGCAACCAATCAGAAAGCGAGAATCGCAATAGCCCAGGAACGGGCGGCCAGTCAGCGAGCGAGAATTCCTAAGAGCGACCAATGAGGGAGCGAGAATTCTATACTGTACCCAACCAGCGTGCGAGATCCACAATAACCCAGGAGCTACGTCCAATCAGAATGTGAGAATCTTACTAGTAGGAAATTTCTAAGTGTGAAAGAACAAACACAAGATTTTTCATAGCAATTCTTTATTACACAAGATTATGCAACATTTATATTAAAGCGATTGCGCAATATCTTGCACGATGATGCAATGTCTTCAAATATTTACAATGTTCGACGAGCATACGAGCGTTATTTACAGCGTTCGAAGTTTTTTTCCGCAGAATCCATTATTTACAATCTTCGACGACTTTTCATATTTAAAATAACTACAGAGTTCGATGATTTTTTTCGTAGCAGAGTCAAATATTTACAAAGTTCGACCATTTACAACAAATTCTCTATTCAATATTTACAGTCGATATCTTTACATGGCCGTACGCCAACGAGTCCGACGAGTTTAATAAGAAACGCTTGTCATCATAAGGGGAGAGAGCGGCCTTTCGCAGCTCAACAGTGTGTAGGTCATGTTTTCGGCTCTGAATCACATGGAATTTGGAGCTAGTAGGTTTCTCTTCAAGAATGCAAGCCCGATATTCGGCATGCCTGATGCACTTCTTGACGAATCCCCTCTTTATCCCCTTTGCAGTCTTCTTTTCTTTCTCTCCAGCCAACAGCAAACTATACATTTTCGATCTTAGCCCACAAAATTCGATCACAGCGTCCCCATTGCATTCGTCCTTAAACTTCCCAATGACCTTTGCGTTGGAGCGGCTATGTAGAAAGTGCCCACAGGGGTAGTCTGAGGTGTCGTATTCATCTAAATTGGACATCATGTCTGTGTATATGTCGTGTGTGAAGATATGATAGCAGAGGCTGTCTGTGTCCGTGAAAAGGAGTTTGCAGGCAGATCCATAAATGGGAATTATATGCTGATAGTGGAACTCGTACATTTTTAATTTTGAAATGTCCAAGATGCACATACCAGCATATAGGGGCTTGTTTAGATAAACGTTAGAATTTGTTAATTTTATGACGGTCAAATCTTCATTTATTATATTGTACGACTCGAAATTTGGACGGGCCACGAAGCGTTTGGCCCGTTTCGCGCTAGTTACAAGTTTCACCGCTAGGTGTTTTCTGTTGTTTTGCATTGTTTTGCCGTAAATTGAGTTGTTCATTAATTTGAAGAGGTCCTTTTCAAATGCAGATTTGGCAACCTGCCGTTTGGACGTGTTGAAGTCGATATATGGCTTCAGCCATCGACTTTGCCGAAACTCGAGAATTTGATGAATTTTAGTTAATTTCAGGCCCATTTTCAGATAGAACTGTAAATAGCGATAATGAACGACGTACCGGGTCTTTGCCATGAGATTGGGCACCAACTTTGTGACTCCGGTACCGATTTTAGCCGAAATTTTCTGTGAAACAGATTTTGCGTACGGGGATATCATGTCCGGTCGTATGTGCAGTGTCTCTGGAGCAAGGGGGTAGTCGTTGTGGTCGTTGTGGAGATGGGAAGGATAGTCCAAGTCCACGTCCAAAATATACCCCAAGTCGTCATCTGTCAATTTACTGTCCAAGTCAAAGTCGGAAATCTCGTCTTCGGTCAAAAATCGGAATTTACCCGTCGGGAGCGGTTCGGACATGGCATAACCGTAGAGATTGTTACAGTCCAAGTACATGATATAGCTGTTTGGACTGCTCGGATCGTATCCTTGAGCGAGATACGGGTTATTCGCCTTTGCATATCGGTTAGATATCATGGAGACGCCACCTCTCATGCCCCGCTCCACAAACAGGTAAATGTCCGGGTCGGTGATCAGGTCTAAATTTACATTTGTCATGCGCAAGCACGCGTCGAAGCTAAGTCCGGGGCTGCTGTAGTAATGTAGCGGGTCCAGTTTGTAAAAGTCCAAGGACATACCACGAAAAGATTCAAAGACATCGGCCAGTAAAATGACGTCTGTCTTCAAATACAGATCGTGGTAGTCCTGCATAGTCGTCATGTCGAACGTCTGCCAAATTTTCTGGGCATAGTCGTAATCGTCCTGGGAAATGTCCTCGTCCGTCAGTTTGCTAAAGAAGCAGCCTTTGGGAGGCAGAGTCCTTTCGGTCATTCTGCAGGCTGAAGTCATATATTCGTAGGGAAATACCCCCTTACGCAAAAGCAATTTGTATTCGGTCGGAAAAAGTCGGCGCAAATGTTTGAATTTCGAATCGTCCTCTTTAGATAAATTTTTAACCAACACGTCCAAACCGCAGTTTAGAAATTGAAGGGAATCCAAAAATCTGATATTGTTAATTTCGAAGGAGAGATATTTCTCCATATTGGTGGCTATCACATTTATTTCCTGCTCCGCAAACTCCTTTGTCATGTTTTTTAGGATAAGGTGAGAGTCATAGCCTTTCAGATTATGGAAGATGACAGGAAGAAGATAGTTTGCAGATTTGCCTTTCTTAGATTTGGTAGGCTTTCGAAATTTCAGTTTGAGATTGCAAGGAGAACAGAGTGCAGAAACAAAGTTACCAGTCATATGACAGTGGTGTCGAACTTTGTTGGCGGCAGAAAGAGCGATAGAGCAAGAAGGACAGGCAGTACAAGATTCAAATTGTAACCGCTGCTGCTGGGTAAGCGGAATCATCGGTTTGTTTGTAGCCAAAATTTTATTGATTCGATTTTGTTCAGATTTTATATGTTCGAAGAAATTCTGCATCACATCAGTGCCCGAATACGTGTATGGGGTTGCATCATTCAAATGCGGAAAAGAGGACACTGTGAGGCAGCAGAACCCGCTGGGAGTGTGTGTGTCGAGAAATTTTGTTGAGTTGGATGCAGAAGTAGTGTCGGTTGGGGTCAAGTAGCTCTCGAAATCGCTGTATATCACGTAGGGCACGGGCATTTCATGCTGTACGTTTGTAAATGCCAGATTAGAATTTTCGGGAGTGGGATATCGCACGGACTGCAAGCCGTGCTTGCCGCATTCCTCCATATGTGTATGCTTCCCAGCAGCAGTGGTAAAGCAGTACAAGCAGTAAGGACAAGGGAAAGCTCGACCATTATGGGAATTTCGTGTGCTTAAGAGAGCAGACAGATTGCGAATTGTAATGTAATGTCGCTTAGCGCCATCGTCAAGAAGAAGAAGGTTAGCGATATGTTTTCTACCCCTGTGAGCACTGGCGTATAGGGGCGTAAAGTTTTTGTCATCAGGATTTGAATACATTACATTGATCGAATAGTCTGCATTGAGAGATTCGAAGATTGGAATTTGTTCGATCGTCATGGGGAATTTCAGCCCTTTAATTACGAGTTCGTCCAGATAGCGCCGGTAGATACTGATTCGCTGTGCATGATCTTTTTGGAAATGGCTCACAGCCAGCGTTGCATATAGAAAACAGAATTCGTCATCATTGCGAAGATTCAGTGTGGCGCATTTGTTGGCAATATATTGCGGTGTGGGGATGTAAGTGCCAGCTCCTATCGGATCAAATACTGCATTGCACAGCTTAAACTCTGCCACCCCATTCACTAACCACCCGGAACTCTGGCTGGTGAAAACGTCCACAAGTTCATCGATGCGATGTACTGCATCTTGTATCTGGTCGGCGATCTGCGAAGGATGTGTAAGTGCTGACGGTACGGATTTGAAGTATCCGGTCACCTGGGCTTCTCCATCTGGTGTGGGTCGCTTGAAATCTACGTCCACCGCCACGTACCATTTCACCGGCCTAAAGAAATATATTGAGAAATTGACTAAGTTCGAGTGTGCATGCGAAAATTTTTCTAAGTCCAGCTTTTCAGAGAATCAAATAATTTCTAAGTTCAGCGAAATAATTTCTAAGTAGAAATTATAGAAGCGAAAAACTTCTAAGTCCAGATTTTTCAGCGAATCAAAATTTTCTAAGTCCAGCATTTTAGAGCGAAAAATTTCTATATTACAGAATAAAATTTCCAAGGCCAAATTACAGAAGAAAAATTTGTGTGTAGTGTGCTCTTACCCTTCATCTCTGAACGTATCCTCCAGAGCGGTGGTCATACGCGGCGCTTCTGCCAGAAGCATACCATGCACATCGGTTGTATCGGACACAGGAAAGGTCATATCGATGAAGGCATTCTGCGTCGCCGTGCGGATGCCCGGGTTGGTCGCTTTCTTCACGCACGTAACACACATCTCCTGGCCGAATCGGAAGAAGCGCGGCGGTCTACGGCACTTGCACTGCGAGCACTCTTTGCGTAGCAAGCAGACTTCACAGAGCCCGTTCACCAAGTTCGTCGTCTTGTACGATCGACAAGAGTCGCATCGACCTAAACATACAGCAAATTGTAAGAATACAAATCATACAAGCAAAGCTCGAAATGTATGTGTTCGAGTATGATATATGTTAACAATGAAAAAGCATAGAGCGAAATGTGTGTGCGTTCGAGTATGATATAATGTAAAAGGCTGCAAGCAAAGAGTGAAATGTGCGTATGTGTGTAATATGCAAGAATGTTAAAGTCCGTAAACACACTTACTCGAAGGGCCGGGCTCTGCTGCCGCTGCCGCCGCTACGCCGCTGCCGCCGGGGTTGGTCGCCGCCGGGTCTCTGGGCGCCGCTGCCGTCTCAGCGCCGCTGCTGCCGGGGTTGCTCGGCCCCGACACCGTCGCCGCCGCCGGGGCCCCTTCTCGCGGCGTCCTCGCGCTCAAGTCCAAGGCTGTCGAGTTGTCGCTTTCGATAGCAGGTCCCGCCGGCGCTCTCCTCGCGCTCAAGTCCAATGCGCCCAGGTTGTCGTTTTCATTCAGATCTACAACATACAGAAATTTCTTTCCGTTGAAATACTAAAGGCCATACGAATATTCCTCTACAAAAATGCTGTGATTGTATTTGAAATCGTTCAATGATGTTCAAATATATAAAATAATATGATTGTATTTGAAATTGTTCAATGATGTATCCATAAATTGTGAAAGATGGACTTACAGGCTCGCTTTGATGCACGATCGGTGTCCGGCTCTGCCTTTCGCTTGAGTTCTACAACACAAATTATTCGTTGTATTACAATTCATTTTAAAATATCATATATTTTTCAGAATTTTTACATAATATATTTTATTCAATATAATTTTAGATGCTTAAAAATTAACAATATTAAAATTAAGACTTACCCATTTCTCGAATTCTCTCTTTAAGTTGAGCTTCGATCTTGATCAGCTCGTCGATTTTCGCCCGTAGAATGCTCGCTAAAGAAAAATATCAAAATTGCGTTAGAGTTGAGAAGTTGTGCACGGTATAATTCTGCTAAGTAATCAAATATTAAGAAAATATCCTACCAGTTTCCATGCTGAATTCTTGTTGTAAATGCCACAATCGGAAAATTTTTTATATGTGTTCACAGACGCATATATGTACTACTTAATTCTTGTATGCACCGTCTTACGCTACTTTCGAAAAAATTTTCAATTATCAAATGTAAAAGTAATAAGTCAAGAACTGCTGAGCTCTGAAGAGATTGTGTATCGCACCTCGTCTGATCGTTGTGTTTATAGTTCAGGGCCTACTTTCTTGGTATATTCCTGCGCGAAATAGTTCCCAGTGCGCATGCGCGCGGAGGGGTATTGATATGGCTGTGATGCGGTCAATCGGATGTGTGTATGTGTATAACACATAGAAAAAGAGTTCGCGGTAAAGCTTACTTGACTCGCCAGGTGGCGCTGTTGTTGGTGTCGCCGTGTCTGCTGCCGAGATCGTGCGTGGCGCGCCATTGCTCAGATCTATAAGAGATAATAGTATATGTCATAAAGTGAGGACCTTTGCATGCTGTAAGTTCGTGAGGCCTTTAGTAGAGAAAAAGGCTAATACTATTATTAATATTATTATTATTATTTTCTATCTTCAAAATACTGTAAGAAAGTTCACTACAAAGCTACAATATGCTAGAAAAGGCTTGTTGTAGTATACAAGTGCCAGACCCAAGCCTGTAAATGTCTGCGCGTGCTAGTAGAAATATCTCTTACAACTATCCCCGCTTAGAAAATATTATAAAATAATTAAATTCGCTTGAAGACATTCTGCTAGAAGTGCCTCTTACGGTTATCTCCGCTTAGTAAATTTGTTTTAAAATAATTTAACTCACGAGAATTCATTCTGCTGTAAGATTTCGAATCTGAAGAAGTCGTAGAAGCTCGATGTGTTGATCTCGTTCTCGTCTGTAGATCGTAGATGCTGCTGTAGATTGAAGATTGTAACGTCTGGCCTTCGGAATCGTCTGTGAAAAGCTGTTGCGTTGGAATGGGCTTTATAGCCAGAGATTACACAACATGGGCGTGTGTTGAGCAACATGTTTGCGTGGTTGTATGCCTGGGCGTCTGCGTGTGACAAGTTGTGGTGCAATAAGTTTGCTTGCTTGACTGTCTGAGCGTCTGCGTGTGTCAAGGTATGGTGCAAGAGCCGTAAAAACCCGTGATTCATGTGCTTTAAGCTTGTGTATGTTGTCCACAGAATTCCCTACGATGGGTGGATTATACTTAGTCATCTGTGTTGGACTGCCATGTCAAGGCGTGTGGTTGGGCGCCTGAGTACTGCTGCTTGCCTGTGTGCGTCTGTGCGGTCATTACTCAACCATTGCAGATTCGTGTTGCAATGCCGGTTTTTCCTCTATATCCATGCTATACCCATAGCCTTTACGCGCACTATAGGATGACTAATATTCTGCTGCTGCTGTATGTACGCTCGCCAGCTGTATGATGAGATCAGCGTCTGAGTCAGCAAAAAGCCCAGCATCTGCGCGGTGATTAACGTCTGGCTGATGTATGTGCGTTCGCCAGGCATATCATAATATCAGCATATGAATCATCAAGCTCTGCGGTGCATACTATGAATCATCGAGCATAGTCGGGCAAAGACAGACAATTTCGGGTAAGAGTGCGGATTCGCATAGATCTGCTTTGTATATGCATTCGGGCAGAATGATTCAAATTCGGGTAAGAGTGTGGATTCCCAGCATGAAGGCGTTTATAATTAGCTATCGCGCAGGCCTCATTCTTGCTTATCCGTAGCTCTCTGAGTCAGCTTCTGCAGATATTAAGAATCAAGAGCGGGTTGTGTGTTCCTGGAGTTGAAGGGCTGTTGGTTCGAATTCTCGCACCGCTTGGGGGATAGTTTCCTGGTATATCGCCGAAATTCGTGGTATGGCCGCGTGCGCATAATAATTACCATAATAGCCTAGCGCTTTGAGTTCCTGGAAGCGCTGCCAGCCGAGCAGGGAAGCCCTAGAAGCGCTCTAGTATCCTATAGCCCGCGCCCTAGTATTCCGGGAAGCTCGTATGATAATTAGGTATAGCCTAGAATTCCTGGTCGCTCGTATGCTAATTAGGTATAGCCTAGAATTCCTGGTCGCTCGTATGCTAATTAGGTATAGCCTAGAAGCGCTATTAGCCTAGGTAGGACGTTCCTGGAAGTGCGCTGGTAGCCTGTATGCTAATTAGGTGTAGCCTAGAAGCCCTATTAGCCTAGGTAGGGGTAGCCTAGAAGCCTAGGTAGGCGTGGGCTAGAAGCCTAGAAGCCTATAGCCTAGGTAGGCGTGGCCTAGAAGCCTAGAAGCCTAGAAGCGCCTTTCCTAGAAGGCGCCGTTCCTAGAAGTGGTCGTCATTCTCTCATATCTCCCCTACTCATAGGCGCAACCACCCGGCCTATGGGACCCACGGGACGCGTCCCCCCAACTTTTGAGTGGTCCCCTAACTTTATCATTATGGTCCCCCAACTTTTAGGACGTGATTGCACCTATGAACAGTTGGTTTAAATGAAACAGAAAACGTGCATGGCTTTCAAGCGCATTCTGTTACAACTTTTGCGGAATCAGATGTCGAGAAGTTTCTTTGTCTATTTTTCCATCAACCAAACAAAAACATAATACAATGATGGCATGCAGTGAACATAATACTTTATTAATAAGAAGAATGGTTAAGAAGGGGAGAACCATGCAGAATGGATGGACATAATAATATTTTACACTATATTTATGCTATATACGTTGTTCTATAGATATCGATGCACGATCTCAATGAGCTCATATACAATTAATTATATACCAACCCGTGTAATTACACGTGCTTTTGCATACACAAAGTTGTGGGGCGCGGTGGTGTAGTGGTGGCGTCGTTGCCTTGAAGCCGGAAGGTTCGAGGTTTCGAATCCACCTCACGTCGCCGCGTATAGGGACCTTGGGCAAGTCCTTCACTCGCATGCAATTGCTCAGCGCTTCGGCGTGAAACTCCGCTGCAGTGTCCGCTCTGCAGTCGGGAGCACCTCTGAGTAGAAAGAGAGAGCCTGAAGGGGCGCTATAACAAGTGCACATACAAACACAAATACATGCATATGATGCGTACGTCTACAACTCTACATGCATACAAATGTGGGTCTCTGATTGTGCAATGTGGACATACATTCATACATACTTACATACTCACACACATATCAACCTGTTACCTACTTACCCACATACTTACATGCATCCAAGTATTGGCTCACTTATATAGGCCCCGGATACAATGCCTATATACAGGATATATCCATTATACAATATACAATTATAAATACTTGCATAAGTAGCATCTATTCTGCAGAGTATGCCAGATTAATTATTAGTATATATGCACTATTAAAGAAAAGGAGATATATAAGCTATTTAGAGTGCATTGCAAGGTATACAAAGACCTATATAATTATATTTAGGCCTAAAAACAAGACTCGATAAGGAAAGTGAACCGTGGTTTAGTTTTAACTCCAACGTCTCACTTGACCCATATCTAGAAACTTAGGCTATATATAGTCTAAATATTTTTGGATCGTTTCAAAAATTTCTTGAACCGTATAGCCTACACAGGGCTCTCACACATACAAATTGTAGGCTACGTTTTCATAATTCCGCAACTATATATATAATATATATATATATATTAAAACATATATACACTGCAGTGAATGTATTGCAAAGATGCACACACATATACATATATATATATATATATATATATATATATATAATTCATTCATTCATAATATTATTATATGCAATCTACAGTAAGCATGAGTTTTATATCTGTGTCTCAATAATTATATTCAAACTCGTCAGGAAACTATACATCCAAGTGGAGATGTTCATGTATATATATATACATATATATATATATATATACATATATATATACACACGCGGAGCATGCAGATCTGTGTATCCCTGCAGCAGCCTGCAGCGCGTGCACGCCGTCGGCTCAGTTGCAACTGAGGCTGCAGTGGACTTTGACCAAGTGTGCGATGTGCCCGGGTGTATATGCTATGCATGGGCCACCACCACTACCGCCAACGAACGAGTATCATATGAATCTATAGATAAGCAGCGTTCCCTCATGTCAAGTGGTTTCTCGATGGTGGCAATTCGCGGCCTAATTGCCATGCACGGAGCGGTGCGGCCAAATGAGATTGCCGCTTGTGCACCCATCCATCTATCTGTCAGTCTGCATCACTACATCATGCATGCTGCATACGTGTGGGCGTGTTCAATATATATATATATTATATATATATAGTATATATAATGCAATTGAAGCGTTTACGTATAGTAACATACATATTATTTTGTAATTCCTTATGGAACATAATAAGTGGTCAGAAAATTTGCATGAAATTTAATTTTATGTAGGCTAATCGTCTAGAGTTTGTATATAAGTTATGCTTAATATATGTATAGTTATATAGATTTATATATTTACACATACATATTCTGTTATCTATAGATATACAAATATATATATATATATATATATATATATATATATATATATATATGCCTATAGGCTAAATTCCCCTGCATTTTTAAGTATCTCAAATCCTACTTTTTAGCTGCGGCTGGGCTGGGAGTGCCTCTGAGTAGGCTCTTGAAGAGGCGCTATATAAATTCTTGAAATGAATGAATGAATACATACATATGTATAATTTATATGCATTCATGTTGAAATGATATATATATATATACATATATATAACGACCTTAGAGACTGTGTCTTTGACCCATGTGTGGCTGCTCATAAATGACCGTTTGCGCATGCGTGCTCTGTACCCTTGAAGTGGTGGATTCGTGGAAACGGTTTAATTAACATAATGCTTGGAAGCGACCAATCACGGGGGCGTCGCGGGTTTCAAAAGCACTTTCGACCAATGGCTGAACGCGATTAGTAATCCACTCATGTTTAATGCATGAGTAATACATGCATGCTGTGACGTCGACCAGCAGAACAAAGGCGACTGATCATAATAGAAACACTTTGGCGGAAACATTAACTGAATGCTTGAAGGCTCTCGCTTTGTGAATATGGAATTTTCAAGGGATTTAACAAGAATCGATGATTGAGTGGAGGGATGAATACAATTATTATATATAACTGTTACACGGAAGTGACTATACCATGCATGGATGGACTGTTTCGTATTGTATTGTATTGTTTATAAGCATTTATAAAGCGCCTCTTACAGACTAGCTATTCAGAGGAGCAGTGCCTAATCTATAGGGCATATTCAGGGAAAGTTCCCCCCAGAAATGAAATACCCCAGAAAATTTTACGAGCTGTTTTTTTTACATCCATGCACTATTGCACTCGTATAATGTATAATGCATCACAAGAATTCGCTTTTACTATATTTGCCATATATAATAGCCTATAATTTATTGCTGTTGATAAAAGTGTTATAATATCCACATTAACAGAATGCTATCTCCGATAAGGGAATAAAGAAATAAACGATACACTAAAAAGGTCACCTGCCATGCAGAATAATCTATAAATATTAGAATTTAGCAATTTACGACGGGATTTATTAGAATTGTTAACACAAAACACTAGAAAAGGTCATCAGAAAAAATATCGGAGCAAAGTGCATGACTATTGCGTGGCAGCGTGTTGTGCTGACGACAATCGCTCAGTAAAACATCGACGACAACTTTTGACCGTCAATAATTTTCCGACGACCTTTCTCCATAGAATTTCATGTACCAAAATCAAAATTTTCTCCCATACACATGTATGCAAGCTTATGTGTTCAACCCCCCCAAATAAAAGCTGATAACCATTTAAAAGTATTCTCGTGAAAATTTCAGACAAGACTGCATGCTATATCATTCTATAAATTTTATACTTTTTATTCTGATGGCCTTTTTGGTATCGGCCTATATATATACTTCAATGCTTCGCAGTCAAATTATTATCATTCTAACTGCGACGGGAAAGCTCAACATGCATATATAAACCTGCCCAATTTTCCTGGGGTGAAGGGAATGTTTCATATATAGTCTTTCGGGGGTCCTACGTAAATGCATGTGTACAACTGTTACACCTCTCGATTTCTCCTGGGAAATAATCATTCCTGAGAGGAAACTTCCTTCCCCCCCCCGAGAGTCTAGATTAAACACTTGAGGTCATGGTTCACCACCGAGTCCAGAGAGAGAGAGAGAGAGAGAGAGAGAGAGAGAGAGAGAGAGAGAGAAAAGAGAGAGAGAGAAAGAGAAAGAGAGAGAGAAAGAGAAAGAGAAAGAGAGAGACAGACAAACAGACAGACAGAGCGACAGAGACAGAGACAGAGATGGACAGACATACAGAGACAGAGACAGACACAGAGGCAGGCAGACAGAGACAGGAAGACAGAGACAAAGACAGAGAGAGTCAGAGAGGGAGTGACAGAGGCAGAGAGACATAGACAGGGGCAGAGACAGAGAGGCAGAGAAACAGAGATAGACAGAGACTGATACATAAACAAACAGACACACATACAGACAGAGAGACAAAGAGACAGAGACAGCACAGAGGAAAAGAACTTTTCGATGTGCATGATGGCTTCAATGAAAATAACCGACATAATAATAATATATAAGCTTATGCCTATACATCGTAAACATGTTTAAAACAGGTCGGATGTAGGCCTCTATAGAAAAGCCCGGACGTAATAGAGGTGCGCACGCAGGAACAAATATTTACATATTTTAATTTCCACTAAGCGAATGGGAATCTCTATACAAGACAGTCAACATTACGACTCATGATTTCATTCGTCCACATAAAAGAAAGTTAAATGGTAGATAATCTCCAATGTAGTCCAAAACAAACAGAGAATAAATTATATAATAGATGACGAAATGCTGCAGACTGCAGTGACGGATACTTAGTCTTATGTATACAGTATACTGTTAGAGCATGCACGGTCCCGAACTGTGACAAAGCGACAATATAATACGTAATCAAACAAAAATATAGGTCCATATAATGTGTATACACACATGATTTCTGGTCCTATATATAGGCCCATATATATATATACATGCATATATATATATAATTTATATATATATATATAATGCTTACATTGATTATACCTTTGTATAAATAACACAAGAGCGGTGAAGATTATAAGTTGCATTAACGGCGACTTGTCATCCCATTCATCACAGTCACGTAACAGAGGCGAATAGAATAATAGAATCGCCTGCATGCAGGAAAATCAGCCCAAAGGTACATGCGCGCTAGATAAACAAATAGCTATCGTAATGCTTTGTCGTATAGAGCACCTCTGTATAGCGCACACAGACTCGGCAGACAATACCATGGATGCACTCCGAGGTTTCACCGTTGCAAGGCATGCGTGTATGCATGGGGTGCATGCTGTGGATGTTGCATTTTATGATGAAGTCTTATATTGTCATGAGCTGGAACCACCCTGGAGGCATATAATGGTATACGTTAGAACTTGAAGCCAATTCTGCTGTTGTTTACCGGCCGTGTGCAAGGAACGTCTCACACCTTGATGCCATGGCACTGGAGGCCAGAAATGGCATGAACTCTGAAGTCTTTATTATTATATATGCAGCGTATATATTTACTTATCATCTGCGATGGCAAATATTGAAGAGCCTCTAAGAAGGCTTTGACGTTTAGCTTAAGTCTCTCACGCACAAGATGCGCGATACGCCGCACATGCATTTAAATTAGACCTCAGAACAAAGGAATTTGATCCACTGCCTACATGCAGCGAGTGAAACTGGGTAATGGTTCAGCCGCATACGAAATGTGAAAGGACCAAATATATTATAACTTATAAGCCCAAGACACAAACAGCAAGTGCATGGTCGAATATATATATAGGCCTATATAAAATTATGAGAACACACTTGACGTGAAGTGCATGGCCCACGGTACATGGTCAAGAGTCCAAAAAGACGTGTCCTCTATTGTTTGTCTGTCTGTCTCTGCCTCTCTGTCTTTGTCTCTCTGTCTCTGTCTGTGCATGCCTCTCTGTCTTTGTCTCTCTGTCTCTGTCTCCCTGTCTCTGTCTCTGTCTGTACATGGTCAAGAGTCCAAAAAAGACGTGTCCTCTATTGTTTGTCTGTCTGTCTCTGCCTCTCTGTCTTTGTCTCTCTGTCTCTGTCTCTGCATGCCTCTCTGTCTTTGTCTCTCTGTCTCTGTCTCCCTGTCTCTGTCTCTGTCTGTACATGGTCAAGAGTCCAAAAAAGACGTGTCCTCTATTGTTTGTCTGTCTGTCTCTGCCTCTCTGTCTTTGTCTCTCTGTCTCTGTCTCTGCATGCCTCTCTGTCTTTGTCTCTCTGTCTCTGTCTCCCTGTCTCTGTCTCTGTCTGTACATGGTCAAGAGTCCAAAAAAGACGTGTCCTCTATTGTTTGTCTGTCTGTCTCTGCCTCTCTGTCTTTGTCTCTCTGTCTCTGTCTCTGCATGCCTCTCTGTCTTTGTCTCTCTGTCTCTGTCTCCCTGTCTCTGTCTCTGTCTGTACATGGTCAAGAGTCCAAAAAAGACGTGTCCTCTATTGTTTGTCTGTCTGTCTCTGCCTCTCTGTCTTTGTCTCTCTGTCTCTGTCTCTGCATGCCTCTCTGTCTTTGTCTCTCTGTCTCTGTCTCCCTGTCTCTGTCTCTGTCTGTACATGGTCAAGAGTCCAAAAAGACGTGTCCTCTATTGTTTGTCTGTCTGTCTCTGCCTCTCTGTCTTTGTCTCTCTGTCTCTGTCTCTGCATGCCTCTCTGTCTTTGTCTCTCTGTCTCTGTCTCCCTGTCTCTGTCTCTGTCTGTACATGGTCAAGAGTCCAAAAAGACGTGTCCTCTATTGTTTGTCTGTCTGTCTGTCTGTCTGTCTGTCTGTCTTTGCCTATCTGTCTTTGTCTCTCTGTCTCTGTCTCTGCATGTCTGTCTGTCTGTCTGTCTCTGCCTCTCTGTCTTTGTCTCTCTGTCTGTCTTCCTGTTTCTGTCTCTGTCTACATGTCTGTCCCTATCTGTCTCTGTCTCTGTCTCTGTATCTCTGTCTGTTATTATTGTTATACATGTACTTCAATCACGTTCCACGTTGCTGTCTTTGGCATCGACAATGGCATGCATGATGTCCCGTCAAAATAGATACACAGTGGCACAGATGCTTGGCAAGCGACCGTACACACGTATACGGGAGAAGAGGGAGAGGGACAGGGACGGGGCAGAGAGAGGGACAGGGAGAGAGAGATGGAAAGGGACAGGGACAAGGACACAGGGACACATGTGGGTAAACATGCATGACACATGCAGGTATTCAGGTATATATACACAGGAGCGAAGGACAGGAACAGGGAGAGAGAGAGAGAGAGAGAGAGAGATAGATAGATAGATAGATAGAGAGAGAGACACAGAGACAGAGACAGAGACAGAGAGGAAGACAGAGAGGAAGAGAGAGAGACAGAGACAGAGACAGAGAGAGAGACAGACAGACAGACAGAGACAGAGAGGAAGAGAGAGACAGAGACAGAGAGAGAGACAGACAGACAGACAGACAGACAGAGACAGAGACAGAGACACAGACAGAGGAGCAAGGACAGGGACACAGGGATACTGCATGGGACACATGTGCACTGTGCACTTCCTCCATATATATATGGAGACAGAGACAGAGACAGAGAGGAAGACAGAGAGGAAGAGAGAGAGACAGAGACAGAGACAGAGAGAGAGACAGACAGACAGACAGAGACAGAGAGGAAGAGAGAGACAGAGACAGAGAGAGAGAGAGACAGACAGACAGACAGACAGAGACAGAGAGACATGTCTCTGTCTGTCTGTCTGTCTCTCTCTCTGTCTCTGTCTCTGTCTCTCTCTCTTCCTCTCTGTCTTCCTCTCTGTCTCTGTCTCTGTCTCCATCATCTTAGCTTCAGCTCCTAAAACCTGCGACCTCGATCCTCTTCCATCATTCCTTCTGCAAGAGTTCATCGACGTCTTCCTTCCTTTCCTTACAGTCCTCTGTAACCGCTCTCTTCAAGAGGGAGTTCTTCCTTCGTCACAGAAGAAGTTCATCCTTGTTCCTGTTCCGAAGCGTGAAGGACTGGACTTGTCTGATCCTGCCAACTTTAGGCCCATTGCGAACGTTTCGTTTCTGTCTAAAGTAATTGAGAAGATTGTTGCTTCTCAATTAACAGCTTATCTTGATGTGAACAATTTACTGCCGATTTTTCAATCTGGTTTTCGTAAGGGTCACTCCACGGAAACCCTGTTGGTTCGCCTCCTTTCTGATATCTATGGGGCAATTGATCGATCGCAGGTCACCCTTTTAGCACTATTTGATGTGAGTGCGGCTTTCGATACTGTTGATCATGATATCCTTCATAGGCGCCTATCAACCTCGTTCGGTCTTTCTGGGAACTTTCTCGACTGGCTTGGTTCCTTCCTCCACGACCGTTCCTTTTCTGTGGTCTACGGGTCCACCAGGACTCCATGGGTTCCTGCCCCGTTTGGCCTGCCTCAGGGTTCTGTCCTGGGCCCACTCTTATATATTATTTATACTGCCGATCTTGGTTCTCTCCTGGCCGCTTCTTCTGTCCTGAGCCAATCCTACGCGGATGACCTGCAAGCGTATTTGCACTGTTCTGCGCCAGCAGCCATTTCTACTGCAGCGCCCTCTATGTGGGTCTTCCGGTGACTCGGGTTGGGTGCTTGGATCGGGTCTTGCGCTCTGCGGCGCGCCTTGTTGGTCGCATCCCAAGATTCGGCCATGTCAGTGACTATATGCGGGACGTCTTGCATTGGCTCCCTTTCTCACAAAGGATCACTTACCGGATATCCTCCTTGGTTTGGCGCTGTCTCGCGGGTGTGGCCCCTGTCTATTTACAGGAACTCTGTTGCTCCACCCTAAACATCCAGCGCCGTGGCTCTCTCCGCTCTTCTAAACAGGCTGAGCTTCTTGTCCCCCTGGCACGCACTTCTATTACGCAGCGCCGTGCCTTTTCTGTCGTTGGCCCTACAACCTGGAATGGGCTTCCTGTGGAATTACGTCTAGTGCCTAGAGCCTTTGAGACTACGTTCTACTCTGCTCTTAAGACTGTTCTCTTTAGCCGTGGTTGGGTCGGGAGCGCTTCTGAGTAGATACTCTTGAAGAAGCGCTATATAAATGCCTTAAATGAATGAATGAATGAATGAATATACAGCCTACGCCACTGCTTGTTCTTTGACAGAGCCAGTCCCAAGCCCGAACAAAGGAGGAGGGTGACACAACTCATACTTGACATAATATTATGACACAGTATATCGTTAGACGTCAACAAAGAAGCTAGCTCCTCTACGATCAATGTCACACAAACGACAACTCAGAGCTGCATGTATGTATGCATCCATGGCATGCGTCAAAACTGCATGTGATGACTAAGTATAAACACGTCCGATTAAGATAAGGATATAAGATCACGTAGATAGATACCATCTATTGTAATGATAATTATAATTGATGGAGATAATTAACACAGACGACAGCAATTAGTTATAAAATATTGCTAATTATTATATGCTCTGTGCGCTGCGCGTGATGAAGATTAGTGTATACCCATTGTTACCCATGCATGCCTTTGTGTTTTAATTATCTTCTATTTTTTCACACGTGCATGCATAATCTGCTTAAATTATATCCAAGGACTTTGTCGTATTTCTTATAGCTACTCATCGCTGTAGCTTAGTGACGACAACGATGACGACGACGACGACGGCGACGACAACAATGATGATAATTATTAATATCAGATCATGATTAGCAATATTATGATGATAATTAATTAAATCAGTATCATGATTAGAGTTGCAATATCATGATCATGATCGTGCATCCTAAGTGAATCGAGAATATTATGTTGTACTATTATGTATAATGTATATGTATATATGTAATCGGTGTGAGAATTGTGGAAAAATAACTGTTGTTGGTTGGACTATATGAATCTATGATCCACTTGGAAATGTGGTGTGAAAACATATTTTACTCTGGAACTCTAAGAAAGACTGGAGGGTTGAAACTCCAACCCCCTGCAATTCCCACCGTGTATATGTAATATATTGCATACCATGTTTACATTGCATAAATAACTCGGTTATTCTTAATCTGGTTGAGGAATGGAGTGTATACACACACGTCGCCCCACGGAAGACATGGTTAATGGCGACCTTCTGCCATGGGCAATTTGTCAGCGGGGCGGCCTCTGTTGTAAGTGATTGGGCTGGAAATTGAGGTTGCTAAGAGCGATTAGTTTCATGTCGCCGAATAGAATCAGCCCATCATCGGTGTCGTCTGCCCATTGTTGCCGCTCGCCCGGGACAGATGGCGCAAGCAGGTCGATTACTGGATGGAGCTCCTTGGTCGATTCAGCACGCCTCCAGACTAAGGGTCATGAGGAGGAGAAACAGTGAGCGATGGACGACATGATGGAGGGAATGATGGAGGAATTATGGAGGGAGTGATGGAGGGAATGATGGAGGGAATGACGGAGAGAATGATGGGAGGAGCGATGGAGGAATGATGGGGGGAATGATGGAGGGATGATGGAGGGAATGATGGAGGAATGACGGAAGGAATGATGGAGGGAATGATGGAGGAATGATGGAGGGAATGATGGAGGGAATGATGCGAGAAGTGATTGAGGGAATGTTTGAGGAATGATGAAGGAATGATGAAGGAATGATGAAATGAATGATGAGGAATGATGGATGAATGATGGTGGGGAATGATGGAGGGAATGATGAATAGAATAATAGAAGGAATGATGAGAAATGATTGGTTTAAGTAAGGAATTGGAAAAGTAATAAGATGGAGTGAATAACGAGGAGAGTGGTGGTAAGCATGGGTGGTGGAAGGAATTTTGAAAGTGGAGTTATAAAGTGGAATGGTGGAGTAAATGAGGAGGGAATGATAGAGAGAATGATGAAAGGAAGTGTGAAAGGAATGATGGAGTGGAAGACTATATAATTATTATTATTGTTATTATTATAAGGAAATGAGTTTGGGAATGATTGAAAGTGTAACGAAAGAACTGATGAAGGAATTTTGTAATGAATGGTGTATAATATAATTATTATGTATAATGAATGGCAAAGGAATGAAGAGCGGAAATATGGATGGAATTGCGAAAAGGAATTATTATGAGGGAGTGGTGAAACTCAGTCTTTCGGCGTATTTTACGAAAACATCCATAAAGATAGCCGTGACATATACGAGACCAATGTGTTTGATATCCGTCTGTGTGTCTGTCTGTATATGGACCATCAGTCTGTCCGCCCGTCCGTCTGTCAGTCAGTCTGCCTGTCTGTCTGTCCGTCTGTCTGTCTGTCGGTCTGTCTGTCTGTCCGTCTGTCTGTCTGTCTGTCTGTCTGTCTGTCTGTCTGTGCTGTGCTGCATGTAGATTGTAGAGTATAGCATTTCATCGCCTTTATAATTTATTAATTTATAGTGGAGTTCACATGACTCATCTAACGACACGTTCATGGAAGTCCATGTGTTTCTGTCTGTCTCTGTCTCTGTATGTCTCTCTGTCTGTCTGTCTCCTCTGTCTCTTTCTGTCTTTCTGTCTGTCTCCTCTGTCTCTTTCTGTCTTTCTGTCTGTCTCCTCTGTCTCTGTCTGTCTGTCTGTCTCTGTCTCTGTCTGTCTCTGTCTGTCTCCTCTGTCTCTGTCTGTCTCCTCTGTCTCTGTCTGTCTCTCTGTCTATCTGTCTCTGTCTGTCTCCTCTGTCTCTGTCTGTCTCCTCTGTCACTGTCTGTCTATCTGTCTGTCTGTCTCTGCCTGTCTCTCTGTCTGTCTGTCTCTGTCTGTCTCCTCTGTCTCTGTATGTCTCTGTCTGTCTCCCCATCTGTCTGTCTGTCTGTCTGTCTCTCTCTCTCTCTCTGTCTGTCAGTCCTCTGCTTGTCCGGACGTCTTTCCTTCCGCTCATCCTATCTGTGCATCTGGTGGAGGCGAAGTAACACCCCCCCCCATGTAGACAGACACACACACGCACACCTACAAATGCTCTCACACATACACACACCCACACACCCCACACACATCTGCACATACTCTCTCACGCCCATACCCACACACACACACAGGCACACACACACAGGCACGCACACAAACACACAAACACATACGCACAAATACACACACATACACACACATAGTCATACGCACACAGAAGCACACACGCACACACAGGCACACACGCACACGCACAAACACACACAGGCACACACGCACATGCACACACGTACCGACGGCGTTGTCTTTGTCTCTCGAGTGGACGTTTGCAACCTTTGTTCTCTGACCAAACGATGACGTACAACTCCCTTGTCTCCTTTTCTATCATCCTCTTTCTCCGTCATCCATTACTCCTTCCACTTATTGCCGACTTCATCTGCTACACGTATTCCACCTCCTCGTCTTCCTCTTATGCTCTTCCTCCTCTTCCTCCTCCTCCTCCTCCTCCTCCTCCTCCTCCACTTCCTCCTCCTCTTCCTCCATCATATCCTCAGTCACTATTCCATCTTTCCTCTCATCCCTACTCTCGCTCTTCATTTTCTTCTACCTCCTCCATCCACCACTCTTTTCTTTTGTACTCTTATTACTTTTATTGCTCCTCTTCCTCCTCGTCCTCTTCATCCTCCTCCTCCTCCTCCTCCTCTTCATCCTCCTCCTCCTCCTTCTCATCCCTCTGCTTCTTCACTTACACCACCTCCACTCCTTGATCCATTCTTCCTTTTTCATTACTCCCCCACCCGCTTTTTCTTCTCATCCTCTAACCTGTATACCGCCTCAGTTTCTTACTCCACCTGCTTCTCCTCCACCCTTTCCTCCTGCTCTTATGCATCCCTCACCCTTCTTCGTCCTTTTCCTCTACTACTCCACCAGCTTTCCCTCTGTTGCTCCTGACAGAACTTCCTGTTAGTCAAAAAACCTATTCCACCGCTGTAACGCAGGTGACACCTATGAACACGGCAAAATAAAACGACTTACCCATCGTAGAACTTTTTGAATTATCCAAAAAAAATGCAAGCAGATTAGTTTTAAAAACGTGCGTGAGCCGGGAGTCGAACCCGGATCAATTGCTTGGAAGGCAACTATGCTACCGTTATACCACTCACGCAGTTGAATTTTGATTGTCTCTGGTTATAGGTCTATTAGGCCTATCAGACGGGTAGTTGCGGGTTTAGGCCTTTTTTTGTTAGGCCATTCTCTTATTAACAAAGGCTGTGGCAGACACCATTGAAAATATTATCAGCAGGAAAGTTCGTGACCTTGAACTGATGGCGTGTGGAAAATGCATTGAATTGCAAACTTAACCTTTATCTTTGTGTCACTTATTTTGCCGTTTAGAAAGTTCATGGTTCTGAATTGTTTGTAGACTTAATGATTGTAGGCCTACTAGAGTATTCGGCCGCTCAAAAGGACTGAATTGAATTGCAGTGATTCTGTATTTTTTTTTACAAAGAAATTGTAAATTTAGGCCAATTAAGGATTCTAGTGGCTTCAAATTTAAACTTTGACGTGAGAACAAGGCAGGCAGTTTGAACAGTGACAGTGCGAGTAATTTTCATCTGTCACTCTAGCGTAATTATTAACTTGCAATTGTTTTAACGCACCTTAAACAAACCAGGTAGCTAATGCAAGTGGATAATGATTTTAGTCAATTATTATTCCCCAGATGGCTCATCAAACATAAGATTTTAGTCAATTCATTCGCCAGGTGCGCCACTCTATCAACGAAACCCTGTGAGCAGAGCTGGGTTTTCGTCGGTTCGATATGCAGTTCGGGAGCGCCTCTAGCGAGTCTTTCTTGAAGTGGCGTTATATGAAGTCATGATTGCGATTACAATAATTTGCTTTAGACGGGTCCTATCCCGGAGTAGGCATAAAAGCAGTAATAATTGCAACCGCAATGGCTATCTGTTTGGCAGTGTTTGCTTTGATCTTTGAAGCTCAAGTTTTCTGTCCGACTAGGCCAACTATTAGTGATCCGGCTACACGTAGCAGAGTGGCGCAGTGGAAGCGTGCTGGGCCCATAACCCAGAGGTCCGTGGATCGAAACCACGCTCTGCTAACTTTTTTATACCTATTTTGTGCTTTAATGAACGCCTGTCTTTCGTCTGGTTCAGATTGCAATTTATCTAAGTCACGTTTTACTATAAGGAGGGGGGCTTCCTCGGGTCGTCACTGCGATTTCTTGGTTTCTAATGCACGAGCATATTATTTTATGAAAGGGGATTATGAGCTCTAAAACTCCGAAATAAACTATTTCAGATTATTTTCTTTAAACGAATTCTGAGTATTTTGCGACCATGTGCACTGTGCAGTCGTAGCAATACCAGTGTGAGAATAGCCTAAGGGTTGGGAGGTTTCAACCACAGTCTTTTTTAGAGTCCCATAGTAAAGTCTGTTTTTCACACCCCAATTAAAAGTTCATCATAGTAGCCTACAACTCCATCAGTTATTTTCCACAATTCATACACTGAGCAATGCCTTTCTAAATCCGACATATAGGCCTAAATACCATATTGCAGAAAAGTTATATCTAAACCTATAAAATCAAGTCGTAACATTTTAATGAACCAATTTTCTTCTTATCCACCTGACCGATTTTTCTCAATATTTACAAAAATACTTTTTAGCATCACCGGGGAACACTATCGGGCTTCGCGATCCAAAAATCTTACCGTTTCTCGAGATTGAAACATTTCATTTTCCATCCAATCCTAACGCTGTGTTTAAGACGCCATTTTATTTGCTTTCAACCATATTTTCAACATACATTGAAACCATCGATGATATATTGATGATTGAAACCAGTACATTAATGACGTCACGGCCGATTTTAAAATTTAGCGTTTTGTGCCGTTAATTAATATCTATACCGTATATGTATCACTATAGCCTATTTAAGACGCAATAGTTTTCGCCGATCGGTTTTTAACGAACCAATAGATTTTTAACCTCATTTTTCGACGAGGGCAGATCTTTTGACACGCGGTTTCGCAAAAATGCTGACTATAGCGCAAACATGGATGGATCATGGGTGTGAGCTGGGTTGGACCGAAAACCTAAATGTCACGGGCAACGCTGGGCACTCAAAGTGGTTGGACCGGGTGGGGCCGATGGAAGAAGGCGAGGTGGGAATGGCGACCAGAGTGGGACCGGGTTGGGGCCGATGTAAGACGAGGTGAGAAGAGCGGCGTGGGAGCGGCGTCAGGCGTGGCTGCCTGGCTGGGAACTAAAAATCGAAATTTCCCGGACAACGCCGGGTAGATCAGCTAGTAGCCTATAATTATACATGGGCGGAGACCTGGGGAGACAGAGGGAGACGTCCCCCCCTAATGGAGGTGTTGGGAGACGGCCCATGCATTTGTATCCCCCAATCGTTGAGCGTCAAGACTATAAAAAAGGTCATCAACTTTTTAGCGGCGAAAATAAGAAATTTTTTCGTGATTTCGCCGGTCGTCAGAAATTTTGGCCGGGAAAAAGATGTAAATTTTTCTGGGACACTCAGCCATTCTTCCATCGGAAAATCTCGCGTCTTTCCGTGACTTCCGTCCCCCCAAGTCTCGGCCCAGGTCTCCGCCTATGCCTATAGGCCTATACAGCGTATACAATCCGTTTTGAGTTAGCAACCGAGTAAAATTAGCCTATATGTTATAAATAGGCCTAAATATGAAATTGTGGGTATTTAGGCTATCACTATGAAATTTATCACCTCAATAGACCACTTCAATTTTTGCGTTAGACCTATAAAACATTTGCTACTCATTAAGCATTAAAAATTAGCCTATTTAGGGGCCCGTGACTGCTCTGATTAGGGCCCGGAATTTTTCTGCTGACACACCATCCTTAGAACGCAGATGGCATAATAAAATTAGTATCGATCGAGTCGATCTAAATATCAAATCGGCGAAAGACGACTATTTTAGTCATGGAAAACTGAAGGCTCATTTATTTAGAGTTGTAGGAAAAAATTATGTTTCCGCCCAGGCTCGAACTGGGGACCTTTCGCGTGTGAGGCGAACGTGATAACCACTACACTACGGAAACCCGTACGATCTACAACCTCGAACATTGCCTTATTAGCCTATACTAAATAAACAAGCGATATAAGTTTGATGATGATTTTATAAAAAAAAACAGACCTAGGCCTAGACCTAATCGTAGTCTAAAACTTCTAAGGGACCTTTGGAAAGAGAAGCGCGAGGCACCAGCTTTTTCGCGAAGCAATAGCTTAAGATAAGCTACCTATGAGGCTAGGCTCATGCGCAGGCCTAACGCTTTGGGAGATATAGACTAGGCCTAAGCTTAGACCTCCGTAGGCCTTACTAAAGTTGATCTAAAGGCGATGTTGCAGGCTACCACTTAGGCTATCAGCCTACGAATTAACTCGCTCAGCTTCATGACTCATGAGTGGGGATGTGGTAGGCCTACGACGCCCCCTATCGTAGGCCTACTTCTAAATCATCGAAATACAGGCTAAGATTCAGAGTTCAAACACCTTTTACATCGCAAATTTATCCGAGCCATTTTTTTTTAACTTCGACAAATTTAGGCCTATATCTATTTGCCCGCTAGAACCATCGAAGTCATTGCGGTTGTAGCCTATACGCTTACAAAGCCATATAGGCCTATCAAAATCATATTTCTTAACACTATAAAATTCTTTCCGCGAATCAATATCATTTATCAGTTATATCAGCGCCAGCATCCGTATAGCAGAGTGGCGCAGTGGAAGCGTGCTGGGCCCATAACCCAGAGGTCCGTGGATCGAAACCACGCTCTGCTAACTTTTTATCATCGATCTTTGCAATGACTGATTTCATGCATTTGAGACTTCAATGGTCTCTGGCCGCAACACTTCCCTTTTTCTTCAAATCATCAATCAAACTGTGGCGTGTGATGAAGGGACCATGTTAGGACAAATCGAATTGTTAACCTCTTATTAACTGTCGAAAGCTGCCTATCACACCTAGGGCTCGTGAATAAGCTGGTGCCCTGTGTTCGTCTTTCGAGTCGCGCTCTAGAAGTTTTGGAGATTAGGCCAGGGTGAGAAACTGAGAATTGCCAAAGGTTGGGGTGGTTCAACCCAGGGGCGGATCCAGGAGGGCCAATCCGGCCATGCCCCCCCCCCCCCACTTAGAAATTTCTTTATATTTTACCCGCTATTCTGGCCTGAAAAAGTTAACTTGGCCCCACCCCCTCGCGAGTAGCTTCGTATGTCCGTTCCCCGCAGCGGCGAAGAAGGTCATCAGTGTTTTGGGTGGAGGGCGGATGGAAAAAGGTATCTTGGGAAATTCGAGGCTGATGACTAAAAAAAGGGTCATCAGTTTTTTCGGCGGATGGAAAAAAGGTCATCAGTTTTTTCGGCGGATCGAAAATTCCCGTTTCCCGGACCAAGACCCCAAAATTTTGGGCCCCCCCCCCCATCGAAAATTTCTGTATCCGCCCTTGGCTCAACCCCCGGTCTTTATTAGAGTCCCGTATAATTAAAGTCTGTTTTCACACTCCAATTTCAAGTGGATCATAGTCCAACCCCTCCCCCAGTTATTTTCCCACAATTCTTACACTGGATTAGGTCATGATTACGTAGCCTATAATTATATTCTACGTCGGAGCATGAACTTGACAGACAATTATTGTAAACACATCCTAGCAGAGAATAGTCCAAATAGCCTAATAGGCCGAAGAAGCGGTAGGCTATAGGCCATAGGCGCAACCACCCTATGGGACCCACGGGACGCGTCCCCCCCAACTTTTGAGTGGTCCCCTAGCTTTATTATTGTCCCCCCAACTTTTAGGACGTGATTCACTATGGTCCCCCAACTTTTAGGACGTGATTGCGCCTATGCTATAGGCCTACATAGCCAAACTGAAATCGTTGAAATTGAGAAGATTTTAGATTTAGAGCAGGCCTATAATATATAGACCTAGTGCAAACGAAGGACTTTCTATTAGGCTGCAGGAACGGTTGGCCTAGGCCTATAGGCCCACTTGTAAACATTTTGTGATCACCAATTCACTCTCAACGATAGATGTCGGTATGTCGCTGCACTTAAAATTCCGTTTCTAATGCTAGCCAGGCCCATGATGTGTTTGGAATCTCCAGAGTCAAAGGCAATTTTTATTTTGCAAACATAATAATTATTGTTCGTCAATCTACTTTCATAGAATAATAATAATAGTAATAATAACTTTCATAGATGTTTGTTTGTATGTGCACTTGTTATAGCGCCCCTTCAAGCTCTCACTACTCAAAGGCGCTCCCGAATGCAGAGCGGACACTGCATCGGAGTTTCACGCCGAAGCGCTGAGCAATTGTGAGTGAAGGACTTGCCCACTGTACCTTACGCGGCGAGGTGGATTCGAACCTCGAACCTTCCGGCTTCAAGGCAACGACGCCACCACTACACCACCGTGATTCTATTGAATGCTTTTATTTTGTAAACAAGATGTGAAACTTCCGGAACTCCGATTATCGTCCAAATCTGGGAGCGTCTCTGATTGGCACATGTGCTATGCGAGAGGCGGCTATATAATTATGTAAATGTATTAGGCCTAGGCTATGTCTAGATACAATAAGCTTACAATACAAATTACAATTGACCGACCGACTACTTCTGTTGGTCTTCCGCCGTGTTTTTTCGGAATACTCGATATTTCCCTTCGAATAATCTGTATATCCATCTTCGAATAATAATCTGCATATCCATTTGACGTCGTTTGTAACTTTGAACTAGGCTACCGCACTAATAATCCTCAAGCTTTAGGTTAGGACCGTTAGGTTCGAATTAGAATTTACCCAGACTTCAGATCGACGGCCGGATGACGTACGTTGACAATCTATCAATTCGAGAATAATTCGATGACGTCACTTCTATAGACCACGGTTATAATAATTATTATCATCATAGTCTTTACTGGCTGAACATCTGATGTCATTTTACTTTTGTCCAAGCGTTGCAGTGCTGTTTAATTAAATAATATAGTACGGGTTCTGGAAACATTTCCAAGTCGCAATTACAATCTAAAAACGAAGTTTTTGGTACATAGAATGATGGAAGGTATAATAATTTACCACTGTCCAGTTCACATACAAATCGAGCTATTGCTTAATTAAACATTGTTTGACGTCCCCGTTGACTAAAATCGCAAAATATCAGAAAATTGAGCGCTGCATAGAAACCTCAGACTAAACATGTGCATCATGCAACGATAAAAGGACCGTCTGCGAAACTTACCATGCATATCCCTATGCTGGTAGCCTACATTAACTAGGGAGGTTTTATTACAAGAATGATATATAAATGACTATCGATATGTTTATTCTGCTATTTAGCATACTTTATGTAACAATGAGATTAACTGCATTTTCACTTACTTTATTAGGTCTATTGATTATTTAGTTATGTGTATATATATATATATATATATATATATATATATATATATATATATATATATATATATATATATATATATATATATATTCATTGTTGTTCATAACTGATTGATGTTCCCGCAGTGCGTTTGCAGGCGGTCCATTAAAGTATACACTTACTTACTTACTTACTTACTTACTTATTGCAAAGCCTCGTTGGTATAGAGCCCTAAGCCTACGCTATCCTTCTTGCTCAGTAATGCTCACCATAGAGCAGGCTTACCAGTTTATATGGGCTAATTTCCTCCCAAAATATAAGTTTTAAGGTTCCAATCACCCATTGGCTATCCATACAGTCTATGAAAAAATTGTCGAAAATAATATATGCTATACATATGGTACGAAAGACTATATATATATATATATATATATATATATATTAGGTCTAAGTCTGTACCCAAGTCTGTACCGGTATACAACTTTAGGCCTACTAGGGTCAAATGCAGATGAAACAAAGCCAATTCTTATTTTTTTAGAGAAGTGCAGAGGGCCTTCATTTAGCCCTTGAGATTCAAAACAACTGCCGCTGGAGCATCATCATCGTCGTTGTCGTCTTCATCATCGTCATCACCGTTATTGTTAGCTCATTAGTAGGCCTATTTTTAAACCCTCATCAGTAGGGCCTATAGGCCTATAGCCACCTAGGCCATCGACCACTGTCTTGGACATCAGGCTATGGTGCTATATAAAATAAGCTTAGATATAAGTTCAATTCATTTACTGTAACCATCAACAATTTGTCATAGTCTATATATACTATAGTATGCTTCACACAACAGGATGGTAACAGGGAAGGCCCTATAAGGGATGAATATCCCGCTAAAGGGACACCTATTTAGCCTACTTGTAGGCCTATTATTTTAACTGGTGGATTACAGTTCTTATAGAATAACAGGCGCGCCTGTTGTTTTCTCGGCATAACTGAAACATCGGGGACCGTGTGCGTAGTTAGAGTCAGATTAGGCGTCGTGAGGGTCGGTTAGGCTAATGTCGTCATTAGATAGGCGTATACTGTCCAATAATACGGCATATGTTATGCTGTGGTCCCGATGCTGCAATTATGCCGTTTCTCTTGAATTATCTTCGTTATCACTATTATTTATTAAAAATTATTATTATTATTATTTATTAAATGCATCAATTTTGTTACAAGAAACTGCATAAAAAGTTGCATTGTTCTGGAATTAGCAGTCCTCATCACCTAACAACTATATTATTATTATTATTATTAATGTAATTTAATATTTAATTTAATATAATATTTAATTTTTTAATTTAATATAATATTTAATTTAATATTTAATTTAATATATTAATAATATTATTATTATTAATAATATCATTACACACAGGGAAGGAAGAGACGCGGAAGACCAAGGAAGAGATGGTTGGATGAGGTACAGGAAAAGTCTGGCATGAGCCTGTAGCAGGGACGTCATTTGGGGGGGGCAGGGGGGGGCATTTGCCCCCCCCCCCTGAATTTGAGAAAAAAAACTATTTTTTATGTGTATATCTGTGCATTTTGTCATTTATGTCAGAACTTTGCACACATGCAGTGGTTTCCTAGAGTGATAGAAACTCCCAAAAGATTGAATGGATCTCGTATGCTAAATTTGAAAATAGCTAAAATTGCAGAGCACCCCTAGAGAGGTCAACAGTGTACAAGTCAGGGTCGTAAATCCAGATGATGAAAGGGATGGAGCTTCCTCCCTATCTATACCGAGGTCCATACGGTACATCTTAAGCCGGCGAAAGGCTGACTTTGACCCTAAATGGAGGGTCAGCAAGCTAGGCGACTGTCTCGCAGTATGATATACAGGGGGGCTCAAAAAAAATGTACCACCGGGGAAAATGCGATATCTTCGCAGCCGATTGAACGTTTTCTGTGAAAATTTCCCAATTTGTAGGGGAATGAATTTCC
>OX457051.1:13489915-13577415 GCA_949752735.1 Lumbricus terrestris | reverse complement strand
ATGGAATGACAGATGGTTAGTACAAATAATAATGAAAATAATAATAATAATGAAAACAATAATAATAATAATGAAAATAATAATAATGAAAATAATAACAATGAAAAAAATAATAATACGGAATATGAATAGAGCCTTTCCAAACTGTGATTTTATATTAGGCGGTAGTGAAGTCCCTTAGTGATCCTGTATACCTCGGGGCAAAAAATGAAAATAATAACGAAAAAAATGAAAATAATAATGAAAATAATAATAATAATAATGATAATAAAATAGTAGTTATAATAGTATTAATATATTTGTTACATAATAATAATGAAAATAATAATAGTAACAATAATAATGAAAATAATAATAATAATAATAATAATACTAAGCGATCCTATGGAAACTATGTATCCTTCCAGCGCCTGTCCATCTGCACACAACGCTACAACGCAATAGCATTTAGAGGTATTTTTACGCACGACACAGAGGACGAGGACCAAGTACCACTAGTAGCGATAATTTTCCTTCTGAATTGTTGTCATATTAGGGACGTATCCAGGTTGCAATAAAGAAAACATTAAAAATAATAATAAAAATAATAATTTTAATAATAATCCTCATTTAATTTCAAACTGGCACAATGCAGCACGATTACAATTCATATTAAGAACGGATGCTCACAAGTTATCACAGGAGTCAAGTTCAACTGAATGTATGTGCATATGCCATAGCACCCCTTCAGGATTACCACTCAGTGTAGTGGTGGGGTCGGTGCCTTAGAGCCACAGGGTTCCAGGTTCAAATCCACCTAAGCCGCCTCGTATAGGGAACTTGAGCAACAGTGGCGGCACTACGCCAGGGCATGGCAGGGCAAATGCCCTGGTAAAAAAGCCTTTGCCCTCGCTGTTGCCCTGGTCGTTGCCCTGCCAGAAAATTTGCATTGACAGAATTTGTTCAGGCATATTGTTTCTTGCTGTTCACGTCCGTCCGTCCGCTCTCTGACATGGCAAAAATATTGGCATGGCAAACATATTGGCAGTGCAAAAGTTCTGTCAGGGCAAAATTCTGGCAGGGCAACTGTTCTGGCAGGAAAAGTTCTGGTAGGGAAAAATTCTGGCAGGGCAGAAATTGTTGGTCACAATTTTGGCAAAAGTTCTGATAGGGAAAAATTCTGGGAGAGAAAAATTTCTGGCAAGGCAAAATTCTGGCGTGACAATAGTTATGGCAGCCTTTGCAGGGCAAAGGTTCTGGTATAGGTCTAGGGAAAAAATTATGTGGCTGTTTATCCACATTACCGTTTATAACTAACAGCATAAGCCCAACTGTCGCTTTATCGATTTTCAAGTGAAGCCTAAGCACTTGCGTAAGCAATTGACCTAGCCTAGGTCTATATGCCTAACTCAATCACTTTGTTTGCTGAACTTCTTGCTTTCCAAATGCTACTCGAAAGAAAATTTGCAATGCTTCACTAAATCACTGAGATTAGTCTATAAGATTTATAAGATTTGCTTTCCAAAATGTCAAAAGTCCTCGATTTATGACTTCGCCCATCTGATCCTCTGACCAGCCAACAATAATAGTGTAGTGTGGGTGGTTTACAGTGTTGCCATTGAGGTTTCAGAAATAAACCCAGATTTCGTTATGAAAAACCCAGAAAAGTCCGTAGCCTACTATAATTATAAGCGATTTTAGACCCCTTTATTCAAATTATGTTGGATTTAAGATATTTTTGAAGAGAGTTAATAAAATGCTCGTCAAATGAGTCGTGGAAAAAATTATGTAGTAGGCCTACAGCAAGTTTACATTGAATATCACTATAAATATGATGTAGGCTATAATTGTATATTGCTCAGTGCACAGAATATTCATGAAGTTGTTGCATTCATGCGTTGGAAATAAAAATGGCCAAGTAATTAAAATTTTTAAATGAAACCAGATTTGGTCTCAAATAAAACCAGAAACCCAGATGAAGGCAAAAACCCAGATCAAGTGGAAAAAACAGCTGTGACACCACTGGTGATTTATGGCGAGCACGGTAGCGCCAAATTATAGGCCCATGTAAGCCCGTACTACCGAGCACGCAACTCGACCTATGCCCTGGTAACTTGTATGACTGCCCTGGCTATGCCCTGGCTACAAAAAGTGTCTTGCGCCGCCACTGTTGAGCAAGTCCTTCATTCGCAAGTGCTCGTGCGGTTCGATGTAAAACTTGAATGCAGTGTCCGCGCGGTAGACAGGAGTGCCTCTGAGCAGAGAGCTTGAAGGGGCACTATAGTAAATGTGAGAAATAATTTTTTTTAAATAGAAGACAATACCTTTACTAATTTTAACTGCACAAAAGTGCGTCCACAACTGCAAAATCTATTCAGTGCTGCACATTTTGTGTAGAACTGCACGTTAACAAAAACTCGGTTGGAAATTACATGCATTTAAAAAAAAACTAAATACAGAAATTCAACGGGCATAAGCCAAAGGTTATTGAAACTGTTTGCAATAGAAAGTAGGGTCCATGCGTTCATTCATTATGCCTCAGAGTCTTTAGAAAATATTAAGATCGATACAAAAGGAAATGTGTTGCAAATAATTAACAGTTTATTGTAATTAAAAAATTAACCGTGTAATTAAAAAAATAACCGTGCGATTAATTTTGATTACACTTTTTAATCGAACAGTAGCCCAATAAATATGTTTTCCAGCAACAAGATACTTGATTCCAAACTCATTATTAATTACATCAATGAGAAAATCTACCAGTTGCATAAAGCTTGTCTATTTATAAGCTGCAACTGAAGAGCTTACCTGAAACTCCC
Organism: Lumbricus terrestris; assembly: GCA_949752735.1. NCBI lineage: Eukaryota > Metazoa > Annelida > Clitellata > Crassiclitellata > Lumbricidae > Lumbricus > Lumbricus terrestris. Next base: position 13,574,617 of record OX457051.1, on the reverse strand, counting down.
ACTGCGCAGGCATCACCTCAGCATTCGTGCCACCGATCTTTACACCAGCGTACATACAGGCCCGATAGTGACTCTCGAGAAGGTCACGGCCGAATATCTTGTCAGCTCCGACTCCGCAGTAATATGGTCCTGACATTTTCAATAACAAAACACACACAAAAACTGCACAGGAAGTTTAAGACCTGTCTCTGAAGTCTATCGTAGACCAGGAGCGGATCTAGGGCGCCAATCCGCCCCCCCCCCAATTTAGAGATTTGCACAGAACGTATCCCCCCCACTAATCAGCAATAATATTGAGGCTTACAATTCACGCAGCCGGGAAAGGCAAGCAGGGGGAAAAGCAGCGTGCAATTAAAAAAAGGTCATCGAATTTTTCAGGGTAAGACTAAAGACAAAAATTTATAGCCCCCTTTTCCAAACTTTATACATCCACTCCTGTCATAGACTAAACATCGCTAGCATCTTTGGATTTTCCCACTTGCCACGGCTGTAAGTGTCGCTGTATAAATTTTTGGTGCCCTTGTAGCGGTATGGCCGCATTACGGCGCCATATAAATCGTCGTTATCATTATTATTATTATTATTATTATAAATCAGTAATAATTACAATACAATAATTATAATCAACAACAGTACGGTAAGCCACTTTATAGAGCCCTGTTGCAGGAGCAATGTTCTCGGTTGTCCTTTGTGGTTGTTCTTTTGACAACACAACAACAACAGATAAACCCTTCCTACTTACTCACTATTGTAATTTCCTTACATTGCTGGTGGATAGCAAAACAGCTCTGATTCGATTTAAATAAATAAATAATTACGTTATAAATGCTTTTAAAAGTCATACGATCTTCATGTTCTTTAAAACTTTGCAGATTATCATGAGGATCATAGTCAAATATTGGACAATAAACTCACAAAAAACCTGTATATTGTGTATAATCCTCTGTAAGCTTGCTTTCATTTCATTATCACATATTTATAAATTATATTACGTACACATTGTCATTCAAAATAACCTGGTTCAACAACTCCTAACACTAATCCTTTGTTTTGAATGCAAATAATTCCTTCTTTGGAACATTGACAATTCTTCTCCCATGTAGCAAACAATCTTTCTTAAAATGACAAACACACGAGTTCATGATCACAGATAAATAAATACATCCACTCATCAGTTATAGTACCAATAGATCATGAATAGAAGAAACTGCCTCACAAACGACATGTTCATTTCGTTCATTCCGATAATTTATATAGCGCTTTCTCCAGAGAACTACACAGACACACTCCGAGCCCAGCCACAGCTATAATTGAGCAACTTGTAAAAAGCAGCCGAGACGTTATATCAACTGTACTCACCCTGAGGTAGAGGGGCACCCCTCTTGGGCCAGCCGAGAGGATGATTGTCTGTATCAAACAGTGTATACTCCTGTTCAATACCGAACCATGGGTCCTCGTGTTTGATCTTGTCCATGACGGCTTTGCAGGTGTGGCGAAAATTGGTTTCTGAAAGCAGTAAGTCATTTCATCATGTGTACATAACTTTCCCCTCTGCTAATCAACACCCGATGGGGGATTATTCACCGTTTCTTTCATTTTTTACTTTAAAATACTGTCTATACTATGATACTGCGCAACAGTGTTTCTTAATGTTAAGAAAGTATCACAAGTCAGCTATTTTGGTAACACGCATAGTTATAAGTAACAAGGCTTGAATGATTTACGAAACAATGTTTGAATGGTCAGATGCAATAAGCGCAGCGTTAAAGGTAGGTCATTCCAGATGAACATCCCTGCAGTCTTGAAACAGATAAATAATTCTTGAAGATGTTAGCCTACATACCAGTTGGCTTCCGGTTGTATTTGTACGTTTCGCAGAGGACCATCTTGTTGTTGCCACGTCGAAACGGGTCGTTGAACAGAGCGACAGGGTACAGAAATGTATCGGAGTTCGACCCTTCAGCCTGACCCGTGCTCGACCCATCGAAGATCCACTCGGACAGCTCTACAAGGGGGAAACAATAAAAGAACACATAGGAAATTAAGCATTGTTTAGAAATTTCTTATCCATGTACAGTAAGTCAGTGCCTAAAGTGTGAAAAAATAAGTGCATGGACGCCCCTTACCTCTCCAAAAGAAGTGCCTGGATGCCCATTACCTTTCCAGTCTGTGCTAGCCAATAAGTGGCTGGACGGCGTTCAGATTTTAAAACAAGTGCATGGACGCCGTCCATGACCGTCCAGGCACACTTTAAGCCCTGCAGTAAGTATTGTGGAAATAACTGGAAGCCTGGAATGAGATGTTGATTTTCATGTAGAGTTGTAGAGTTGCGGAGTGCAAAGAAGACTCTGCTATGTGATCCTAAGAAAGAGTAGGGCATTGAACCACATCAGCAGTGCTGTACTCAAGGGTATACGCGGGTATACGGCATATACGGTACTCACCTCCGGGAAAAAATGACAGCGTATATTCACCTCAAAAAACGCGGGTACATGCGGGCATACAGCGTATACCAACCTCAGTAAGAACAAGTGGGTACACGCAGGCCAAAATCATGAAAGTAGAGCGTTTTACGCTGTTGAAAGGTTTTACGGCTGAAATATCACCAAAAAAACTTTGATGACTTAAAAAAAGGTCGACAGAATTTGGCCCCAAGAAGTCGCTTTTTTCGGCGGCAGCATGTAGGCTACTCTCACCTAAACAGTTCCGAGTACAGCACTGCCCCAGCCACATCTAAATTTAAAGTCCACTCAACCTTCCATTCGGCAGATGGCGTTGGTAAATGAGCAGTAGGAAGTGACGAGAGCCCTGTTGGCTGCCAACAGCCAAACTTGACTCCAGTAGTAACTTGTGATCATCCGTCATGTATGAATTGTAATCGTTCTGTGTTTTGTTTGTATGCACATTGCGCACTTGTTATAGCGCCCCTACAAGCTCTCTACTCAGAGACACTGCATCAGAGTTTCACGCGGAGCAATTTAATACGGGTGGACTTGCCCAAGGTCCCTTATGTGGCGATGGCTTGAGGTGGATTCGAACAACCCTCCGGCTCAAGGCCGTAGCTAGGGGGTGTTGTGCGTGTTTGAACACCCCCCGAAATGGAAAATATAAAAAATATAAAAATGCATTTACTAGCACATGATTTAAAAACCATGAAATAAAACCACGAAAACACCCCCCCCAAAAAGGTCATCATCTTTTTCGGACGGGAAACTGAAGAAGCACTCCCTGAAATCAAATCCTGGCTACGGCCTTGCTTGCTCCGGCTGCAAGGCAACGAACATACCCACCACACCACCGCGCCCCATGATGTTGTGTCGGCTTGAACTCAAATAAAGATAATAATAAGATGTATTATGACAAAGTGTATATACAGTTACCCTCGACTCTCTTCGGAACGAAGTCGATGGTCTTTGTCTTGCATCGCATTGTATCATCGGTGCCGTCAATCCAGACGTACATCACCTGCACCTGGTTCGACGGCTGCTCCAGCGTCATGTAATGCTGCGTGACGGATTTGTCGTTCCATTTCTCATGGTGGGCGTTTCTCGTGAACGTTTTCAGAGCTAAAATATACCATCACAAAGCCTTGCACGAGCACTTATTAATTAATTAATTGTACACAGTGTGAGAATTGCTGGGGGGATTGGGGGTTTCAAGACCCCCAACAGGACTTTTTCTAACGTGCAGTTGTACACAAAATGTGCAGTTCTAAATGGATTTGTGCAGTTGTAGAAAAATGTAGAAGCACTACAGTGCAGTTAAAACTAGTTGAAAAAGGCCATTTTCCTCCAATTGGGAGTAATTTACCATGGAGGATGGTAAAGAAAAGAATGAGTTGCGCAGTTCTAAAAATTCCTTAAAAACAGCCCTGCCCCCCCCTCCCTAAGTCTTTCTTAGAGCCCCATAGTACAGTGTTTTCTTCTACCTCAATTCCAAGTGGATCATAGTCCAACCGGCCCACTTATTTCTCCATAATTCTCATGTGATTGTACTTAAGGTGTCAATGATCCCTCAGGATTCAAAAAAACTATTTTAGGACTAGAAAATTAATCCTTGAGAAATCAGGCCTTGTCCCAGGTTATCAAAACAATTGTACGTAATACTTACGTGCTTTTATTTTTAAAAAGCAAATGCAGTCACAAGCAAAGGCAACTCTAGATCAGAAATCTTAGCAACTAGCAGGGTGAGAATTGTCGGGGGTTAAAACCCTTGGTCTTTTCTTAGGAACTGATAGTTAAGTCTTCATTTCACACTCAAGCTCCACGTGCATCAAAGTCTTACCTCCTGCTATTTTTCTCAAATTCTTAAAACTTTCATTCATTCAGAACCTTTTGTGCAGTATCTTTCAGAGCAAACTATAGGTCTACTCTGAGCCTAATTATAGCAATTGCAATGGTAATAAATTTATCTTTTCTTTAACAAAGGCAATTCGAATTTAGATATGTATAGCATAAAACATCGCTTATTTTAACACTATCGCTTTCCTTATTAGTTCGAATCAAGTATGAATTTAAATTTGCAAATTAAATTTCATCAAGTTGCATGAAATGCATTTTCTAAACTAGGCCTAGTCCTAGTAGGCTCACTCATGCCTGCTCCTAAACATATTGAATTAATATTAGCTGCAAATACCTATGTATATAGATTTCTGCCTAACCCCTAAATTTATAGCTGTAATTTCCTTTAAAAATTCATTTTGGTTGTTAATCATTTGTCTATTCGGACACAATATTACACCTAGCCTAATTAGACTGAAATCATTTGCCTAACTTGTTCCGCGATGGGATGGATGGATCCATATGCAAGTTTACAGCCTATGAATGACAACAAAGGGCGAAGTTGCAGTATCCGGGACCGAAGCATACACAATATCTTAGTAAGTATAGTATATACTATATAGTATATAGTACTTATCTAATGACGACACTAACCCAACACTAACCCTAACCGATCCTCACGACGCATAACCTGACCGTTACCGACCCTCACGACGCCTGACCTGACCCTAATCGACACACACGGTCCCCAATACTGCAATTACGCCCAACAAAGATCGTACCATCAAAAGAAATTCTATGAATGACAACAACGACCGTACCATCAAAAGAAATTATTTTTGGCATAGGCATACAGATCAGGACTGTGTTGTTCGGTTCTAACTGATAGTAAGTCATTAGGATCCCTATTATAAGCAGGGTGGCTCAAACTAACCTGGACAAATTTTTCTTTGAAGCATGTTGCTCCACAAGGAAGCTGTTTTTGCTCCACCCGACAAGGCTCTGTTTTGGACAAATTGAAGCGATCTGATCATGCTTAGAGGTTCCTTTTGGACACATTGTTTGTAAATCGCAAGAACTGCGCTTCTCACGCCGTTATAGCCACACTGATACATCGTTTTAAATTAAAACAACCAGCACTCGTGAACTTTAGGCCTAATCAGCTCGTTTCAAATTAAAACTAGCACTCATGAACTTTAATCAGCTCGTTTTAAATTAAAACTAGCACTCGTGAACTTTAATCGGCTCGATTTTAAATCAAAACCGAGACGCCAACGAAAGATTGAAAAATCTTTGAGGAATGACGACAACAAACAACGTTACATAGCTTCTTTAACAGCGTTGCCACTCTAAAAAATGAAAAAACCCAAGTTGGAGGTTCAAACAAAAACAACCAAGAAAACCCAAGTTCAGAAAATCTTACGAAAATGTCAAGAATTTCCCATCAGAAAATTCTTTTTTTCAGTCATCCGGCACAAATCTGTGGAAAAATGTCCAAAATTTCCCGTCCGAAATTTCTTATAATTTTTTTCTGATGACTTTTTAGTCATCCGCCACAAATCTTTTGAAAAATGTCCAAAATTTTCCGAAAATGTCCAAAATTTACCGAAAAAGGTCCAAAATGCACCGAAAAAGCTGGCAAGATGGCAAGATTGACGCACATATGCCACTCCAGGCAACTTTCGCGTACACCTGGAGAAGAATAACTCCGCTGTTAAAGTCCAAAATATCCCGTTTTCTCCCGTCAAAAATAACCCAAGCAAACCCAAGTTCCTCCAGAAAAAAACCCATTTCCCAAGTTCGGATCGAAAAACCCAATATCTTGTGGAAAAACCCAAGGAGTGGCAACGCTGTTCTTTAAAGTTCTTTCTTTCACTGAACAATAAATAACCTTTATACCTCTAATAACAATGACGATTTCTATGGCCGTTCAGAGGCGGATACAGAAATTTTCGAAGGGCGGCCAAAATTTGTTGGACTTGCATGGGTCGGAATTTTTTTAGTCGTTTGGCCGAAACCAGAGTTTAATTTAGTCCCCTCCTCTGGGGGGGATTGAGGTTTCTGGAGGGGTAGATAATTGACCGTCTGGAGGACAATCAAGAACGCACAGATTTAAAAATTGGCCGTACATTTTCAGGGGCTAGGAGGAGCTTGCAATAAAAGTTTTTCTTTTTTTTGCATATTTATTTAACTCTGGCTAAGGGGTTTAATTCTTGTGCAAATATCTAAATCTAATCATGTGTAAGCCTAGGCCTGGGCCTACATGTAATATGGCAGGAAAAGCTCTAGCTTTATCCTGCATTCCTTAATGGTCAGGATTTTGTAACAGAAATTGAACATTTACCATCGGTAAGCCTATAAAAGGCAAATTTTGGATGTGCCCTTTGAACCTGTTGAACTTTTAACATAAATTATAATTTATGAAAAAATCCTTCGGAGTTATTTCCAAATGTGTGTCAGGTAACTGGCTTACTGTTGACAATTTCATCAGCGGTAGCTTAGAACTGCAAAGAGATCATTTAGCAAACACAAAATGATAGATTTAAATGTTCGAAGGCCTACAATATTTCATTCACATCCTGTGGATTTGGCCAGGTTGACCTTTGAAAACTTTGAGTATATATTGCTAGAACAATCGATTTTGAAACTGTCACCAGAAAATCTGTAGAAAAGGGGCCAAGAATGAATTCTTGGGCAAATAGGTCCATTAAGTTTTCTTAAAAGCATGATCAGACTCTTGTTCGTTAAAGTGGTTTCCAAAGTTTTTTTAAATTTCACATTGAAGCAAAGTGTTCGAGAGGCTTACATTTGAGTCTCAGATTGAAGTGAAGGCACACACTGACAGTGGACAGTTGATTGACAAAGTTGCATTGTAAATCTTGCTTGCTTATATATATATATCCATGACATTATTTATGGCTATGTTATGGATTATGTTATGCGTGGCTAAGGGCCATAACCAGAGACTCCCCATAAATAATAATAGTGAATAATAGTTTTGTAGGACTAGTGCATTCAGCATGCAACAAGTCCCATGGAGATTTGGAATGGGGGGCATGGCCGGATTGGCCCCCTGGATCCGCCCCTGATGCCGTTACAAGGTCGCCTTTGTGGTAAGCAATACACTTTGGACTCAATGGCCTTTAATATTAAACACGATGCAAATTGGAGAACAAACTCCAGTCTGGCAGCTTGTTATTTATCGGCAAAACAGCAGCATACACCCAGTTAACGTACAAGACATTAACCTTACACTTCTGGCAACCGTGGGATATCGTTCTCCTAGCCGCCCCACCCATGACCTTCTGAAAGGCAATGCCCCACCCCTAATGTAGACTCCACTGCTATAAATGAGCGATAAGCCTATATGCTTGTTCTTACAATGGTGTGTTTTAATGTCGCTACTTAAGCTAAGATGTTCATCCGCTTTGACTCCTGTCGAGTGTTGTGTGTGTTCACATCCTTTAATTGCATGGGCGGAGACTTATGGGGAACAGGGGGACGGTCCCCCAAAAGATGTGGTGGGGGGACGGCCCATGCATTTGTCCCCTCCCAATCGTTAAGTGTTAGGACACACACTTCACGAAAAACACACTGTGAGGTTGTGATAACGTTAGAAGATCTTCAAAAACAAGGTGATGACTAAAAAAAGGTCATAAACTTTTTCCCTGAGAAAATTGCCATTCTTTTCCGGCTTTTCGGGCGGATGACTAAAAAATGGAAAATTTCCTCAGCGACACAGCCATTCGTCCGCCCAAAATCTTCGGCCGCTCGTTTTCGCTCCCCCCCCCAAGTCTCCGCCCAAGTTTAACAGCATAAGGCAGCCACTTGTTCTCTTTGTGAACAGAATTAACTATCATATATTTATTTTGCCTTTCTCTTACATCAAGGTACGTGTTCAATCAGTTCCTCCTCATGGTATTGTCCCAATTGCCTAATGACCCTCTTTCCATTTAACCATATAATTAATGATGAGGAGTTTGTCCAATGTAGGCCTACGAGAGATTTACCAACTCTATTATTTTGTGCCCTGAATAAAGGCCCAATACTTGAAGTATTTACAGATGTTCAAGAAAATCGTCCTTTAATTGACTTAATTAAGATCTGGATCCTGATGGTAACTATTTTATTCAGCGACCTAAGATTTCAAAGTATAGCACTCCTTCTAATCTAATTGATATTCTTGCGATTAGGCTACGGAGACATGGTTGGATGAAAACTCGATTGATTCTGTACATACATCAGGTTATAATCTTTTGCATAGAATTAGACAAACTGGCCGTGGAGATGTTGGATTAACATCACATTTGATAGCTAAATTTTTTTATATGTTATGGTTTACTGTTCAGATCTTAACAGAATTTACTTATAATGCAAAGGTCAATTCCAAAGTGCAAGAAAGTGAGTTCTTCTTACATTGTATTTTGTTTTTATACAATACAATATAAGAATACCATTTCATTGAGACAACCAAACAACGCCTTTGTTTTCAATTTTAATCAAGGAGGCTTCTTTTCGACAGCCGAAGACGATTTTCAGGAATAAAAACGAACGAAAAACTGTATTAATTGCCCTGGAATGAACATCGTGCAGGCTAACAAAACAGTGCGGTCAAACACGTCAACGGGAAATGTCTCCTACCGCTATCAAACGAATATTCCGCCAGAAGAGTAAACAAACATTCATCGTCTGAAGTTAATAAATAATCGAACGTAAGAGTAATGAATATTTGACCATCAGGTTACAACGTTGATCACTTAAGGTTCAGTGCACTTCTTAATTCACTGGGGTTAAGAGACATTTGGTAACAGACACAAACAGGGGCGGATCCGGGGGGTCAATTTGGCCATGGCCCCCATTTAGAAAATTCTTTATTTCTCACCAGCCATTTTGGCGTGGAAAGTGGACGTGGCCCCCCATCAGTTCAGCAGACTTTTTAAAAAGTAGTGAAGACTAAAAAAAGTCGAAAACTGTTTTGGCGGATAAAATGGTATATTTTCCATGAGAATCGGACAAACGACTAAAAAAAGGTCATCAGATTTTCCGGCGACTAAAGATGAAATTTATCCTTGCAAGATGAAATTTATCCTTGCACAAGACTGAAAATTTTCGCCCCCCTTCGAAACATTCTGGATCCGCCAATGGATACAAATTAAAATTTATCCAGCCCTTTTCAATGAAAATTATAACCAAAAGATACATTAACATTCATCCAAAATAAATAATCGTCTAGAGTTGACACAGATTAATCAATCAATTAATTAATCTGTACACACACGACTAAACTTTACTGGGGCACATAAAAATAGGTAAGTTTTCTCAATTTTAACGTCGCATTCTCCAATTAAAACCTTTTACTGAGAATAGAAACTGAATGACGTAAAAGCCTTGTTATAAATCTTTAAATTTTACTGAAGATTTCCACTTGTCGGTAAATATCGACACTATTCAATGAATCATCGCATTGCCAAAACCACTCAATTTAATGTAAAATTCAAGCCTTTACACAAGGTGGCAACACTTCAGTTTGAATTGCCATCATAAAAGTACCATCAAACCGAATGCTTTACCGATGAGTGTATTAAAAATATCGGAATTACATGTAGCTCACCACTAAATTGCTAAAAGAAGCAAAGGCCGCCAAAGAAGCTCGTGAAATTTGAGAACGTTAGGTAGTACATGAAACTCAAAACAGTAGGCAATCTTGGAGCACTCAAGAGAGCAATAATGTCTAATAAATTTTAAACTGCCAGATAGCAATATTTAATGGGCCCACACACATTGGTAGTCAAGTGAAGGCCGATTTCATGTGGCCATGCCACAGCACAATATTCCTTCTGGTCGAAAATGGCATTTCAATTTTCAACAGCATCAGAAAACAGTAACAACTAGATCAAAAACTTACAAGTTTAATACATGACAGTTTCTCTTGATGACAAACTCCCATATACCATTATTATTATTATCCATTGATTTAAATGCACATGTGCTGATTAATAAGCATATAAATCAGCACACAGTGGAGCCATGTAGTCATAGGTGCAATCACGTCCTAAAAGTTGGGGGGACCAAATGAATCACGTCCTAAAAGTTGGGGGACCATAATAATAAAGTTAGGGGACCACTCAAAAGTTGGGTCCCATAGGGTGGTTGCGCCTATGCAGGTAGTGTACGACAACAGTTTGTTCACTATTAGGGAACATAATTATTATTATTATATTATCGTCATTATTATTATTACAATTTGCAAAACATGTCAGTATTCAAATTTCAGATGTTCGAACAAAAAAGACGACATTTGCAATGAAACAACACGACTGAAATGTAAAAAAACATCGTGCCTCGTCTCAACCTAGACTTTCAATTCCGAAGCACGTCGGGGACCCAAATAATTTTGCTTTCTCAACTGCCAACAGTCGTACATTGCCACCACTTTCATGATATGCACAAAACGAAATAAGAAACAAAACATTTACTGTAGACTTAAGAGCTGAGATGGCCTTGTGCTATCCATTACCATTTAGTGCATGTTAACATAACTAAATACAACCATATGATAAGGTAATTAGTTACTTTTGAAATGTGACTATCAAGCACTGACTGCCATACTGCCTTAATGTATTGCCATTAAGCATTTAAAAAGCACCTCTGGTACTGGTAGGGATCGCAGTGTGCAAGGCCCCACGAGAAGAAGCAGGTTTTTGGAAGAGAGAGACTGTCAGACAAAATTGTAGAGCAAACAGAAAGAGAAAGTGAATTCAAAAGAGAACAAAGAATTGAGGAAAATGATCGAGACTGAGGTACAGCAGCTTTTATAGCAGGCAGGCTGGGCTTGGAGCCAGGCAGGGCTTGTCAGATTGAAACATTTTTATATTTTACATATTTTTGATTAGGATGCCATTTCTGTACTAGCATTACCAGACTTATAGAATGAAAGACCAATACAATCCCCAGAGATCAGACGTCTAAACCTCAGTTCAATAGAGATGGTAACTAGAGAAGGTTTTTTACTTCAGTTATTACCCAGAGTCATTAAACTAGCTCATCTAGATCATCTGGTAACTCGGCATTACCCGAAGCCGCATACATATCATCAAAACTCACACGTGCCTTGCAAATTAACCTTCTAACCGTCAATTCCAAAGTACTACATATATTCCACTACATATATTCCACTCAAGCAGCGAATTGAGTATAGGATATCTACTCTAGTCTGGCGCTGCATGCTAGGCCTTGCTCCTGCCTATCTTTGTGAGCTTTGTAGCCCTACTCTTAGTTCTCACCCCTTCCGCTCCCTTCGTTCGTCTGAACAAAGTCTACTCTCAGTACCTTTTGCTCGAACTTCCACTATGCAGAACCGTGCTTTCTCGGTGGTGGGACCCTCGACTTGGAATGGTCTTCCTCTGACCCTCCGCTCTCTTTGTAAAAATCCTTCTCCAGGCTTTCCTCTCATCTTAAGACAGCTTTATTTGGCCGCGCTGAGGTTGGGAGCGCCTCTGAGTAGCCCCCTTGAAGAGGCGCTATATAAATGCATCTAATGAATGAATAATGAATGAATGAATTATAAAATTCAATTTAATTGTTGGCAAAGTTCTTCGGCATGTTGCAGGAAACTCCTTACAGTAATACCGAGGCAAAAGTAGAATGAAGATTGGACTTGCAACAAATGATACAGTATAATATGTACATCCATCCACTCAGCCAGACGTGGCTAGCTTTTCAGTTGCCATACAGCACAGCCTCACTGCTACTATATACACTTTGCACTTAAGTCTATTCTCAGGTCAATATGTTATATCGAGCACGCACGTAACACCAGCCTAGCGCTCATTTCACATCAGCATTTGGCTTCAAGTTCCCAATATACCATGAAATTGCTAATGTGATTGAGATATACAACCAAAAGGGGAGTTATACTATAGTGTCATATTTCCCATGTCATTATCTGAAACCAAAACGTTAAAACACTACAACTTCTTCAAATGCGACTCTCACTGAATGCACAGATCGGGACGATTGTACTGCTTCAATAAAATCCGAAAGTTGCCATGTATAAATCTGGCAGATACAAGTCATACATCTACGTCAATTTGAACAAAATGTCTACACTTCCCTCCCTCGCACACCCAATTTCGATTCCACACAGCAGCAGGTCAATCTCACACAGTACGTACATCTAAAATGCGCGGGCCGTCAAAAGAAACCCCAAACTCGACCCGCTTTACGTCGTCGTACGATCACAGATCCGGTGCATCCCTAATCCGGAAGAACATTGGCAGAACAGAACAGAACAATGCAACGTAAAACACACACGCACACACACACACACAGACGCCTAATAACCTTCTTGTCCAACGATATAACAGTTAAACCCTATCCATATCTATATATACTCATAGAATCCCGAACTCTGAAAGACGCCGCTCCGCCGCCCCTCGCCGTGTCGGGTCCTACTTGAGGTCACACGAGTTGCTGCCGGTCAACTGGTAGCCGGATGATCGTGAGGATGAGCGTGCGCACCGGTCGCACAGGTCCTTGTAGTCGCTGCCGTGCAGGAAGCAGACGAGAATGACGGTCATGTTATCACAGCCGAGGCCACCCATCTGGCAGTCGGGCGCCAGGCACCTCGTCATCAGCTCCTCACAGATCTGAATCGCAGAAACGACAGCAATAATATTAAAAATAATGGGGGTGGGAGGTGGAGATGGTGGGAGGGTTGAAGGGGGGGGTGGAAGTGGGGGGGCTGGGACAAGGAAATTTCCCCGAAAACCCAAATTTCTCGGGGGCGTACCGGTGGAGGTCGGAGTGTGGTGGGGTGTGGTTGTGGCCGTAGCGGGTCGAATCCTAAATTTCCCGGGCAACGCCGGGTACCGCAGCTACTAGCTAGTAATAATAATAATTATGACAATTTATATGGCGCAGTAACACAGTTATGCCATTACAAGGGTGCCTTACAAAGTGCTCAGCTAACATGCGGGATAAGCCCTAGGGTAGTGAACAAGTATGTTTGGGTGATTCCACGCCAAGGAACGTGGTCAAGCACGTTCGAGTCAAAGTTTAACGACCCGTATCTCGGAGAGTAATTGACTAAAAAAATTTCTTGGATTTATACATGTTTCATCTAACCCAACAATTGCGCCAAATTTCAAGTAAATCTGAGTCAGTCATGTCAATTTTGGCTGTAAATTTGGTCGAATTGACACGGAATCACCAATTTTTAGCAGGGATTTAAAAGAGTCCACTGAGCCGGCTGCTGGCCGATCGATTGCATAGCGAGAGGAAGTCTGTTCCAGCATCAAGGACCAGCGGTCAAGAATTCACGTTTGCCGAAGCACATTCTCATCCTCCGCACACACAAAGCGGTTCTCTCAGATGATCTGTGTATCCCTGCACCAACACATAACCCTGTGGTTCCCGACCTATGGCCTGCGGGCCAAGTGACCCACTAAGCCTCAAAACTGGCCTTCATATCTCAAATAATTTTTTTAAATCTGTATACGAGAAAATTAACAATTTTGACAGGATAGAACACATAATTATTTTCTATTACAAATTACTTTATTTTGACGTCTATAAATAACACCAAACACTATATTTTGATTCAATTAGAGCAATTTTATATGCTTTTAGTTAATTAAATTTTGGCCTTGTGGCCACTTAATGTCCTTCAACTAAGAAAGAGTGACCCCAAAGTAAAAAAAGGTTGGGAACTACTGACATAACCTATCTCATACTGCGCATGAAGCATTTGACTGTCTTGATCAATTCTGTGGATTACATATTATGTTTATTACCATGTCTATACAGTGTGCACCAAAATTCGGATAGAAATTGGTCGAATAAAGAATATTCCTATCTCATAATCATTATTTTATCTACGAATCCAAAATATACCAAAATCACAAAAAACACAAAAATAACATTACGAACCCGAGTAATTAATTCTGTCTTATCAGTCAAAGATTTAATTGCCTTTTAAATAAATTTTGACTAGAGCTGTAGTGAAGGCCATGGGTATGTTTAAAAAAAATGAGATGCGATAACTTCCCAACTTAATAAATTAAATGACTGCTTGTTAATGTAATGTTTATTAAAGGAACTACAGCCACGACAAACAAATTATGGACCGAATGAATGCAAGGTGCCTGAGCTAAATTTTCCAATTATAACCTGATTAGCCACTGCAAATTATAATCAATTAGCTACAAGATTCAGCTAATTAATACCAATCAATTAGCAACTTACCAGTCTAATTGCAGCTGATTAGCAATTTAATTAATTGTGTTCATCTGTGATTAAGGGAAGATAAGACAAAACATAAGACAATAGATAAAGACAATGTCATTAATCTTTTACCCGTTTGCCCCGAGAATATCCGCTGAAAACGGCCTTAAAATTTAAAAATGAACGGGTAAAGGGTCAACCAAGGCAAGCTACTTAAGGTAACTGCTCATGTTCTAATGAGCACAAAAGCCAAGATGCTGCCAAGATGCTGCTAACATAACGCGAAGCAGTCATGTAGCTGGAAAGTTCAACACGAGCATTAGGATCAGATTCACAGTGGCAGCGAACGATTAAAAGTTGCAGATAGTGGCAAGACTCAAATGACCCCCATAACAACACATACCAAGACAATAAAAATGCCCATTACATGAGACTAAAATGAACAGACTATAGAGTCCCACTGGTTGGGGTCACCCTATACATAGTCTGGTTTTGCTAGATGAGCCGCTAACAGAGGTTACATTTGGAATCGCTAACATTCTAGGTTACTGAAATACATGTGCAAATAAAAATTTGAGTATAAAACATCAAACTTTAACCAAGAAAATGTAAGTTCATATGCTAAGTAAGAACACATAAAAAGGCAATAAAAATACCCAACACATAAGATAAAAAATACGAGAGTCCAGACTGAGGTGGTATGGTCATGTGGAGCGATCGGATGATGGCAGTAGCATCAAAAGAATCATGTGTGCGGAAGTACAGGGACGCCGCAGCCGTGGGCGACAGAAGAAGAGGTGGATGGATATGATCCAACAGGACATGAAAGTTCTTGATCTGAGAAAGGAAGATGCTGGAGACAGAACAACATGGAGACAAAGGATCCGAGTGGCTGACCCCTCCACAGCGAGGGATTAATCCTAGCCAGAAGGAAAAGAAGAATAAGACCAAAATGAACCCATAACACACACCAATGCAATAAAAATACTCAACACATAAGACCAAAATGAACCCATAAAAACACATACATCAAGGTAGGCAAAATACCCAAAACATAAGACCAAAATGAACCCATAACACACACCAATGAAATCTAAATACCCAACACATGAGACCAAAATGAATCCATACCAATACATACCAAGTTAATCAAAATACCCAACACAAAAGACCAAAATGAACCCATAACAACATATATCAAGGCAGAAAAATAAAAACACATGAGACCAAAATGAACCCATAACACACACCAATGAAATCTAAATACCCAACACATAAGACCAAAATGAACCCATAACAACCCATAACAACACAATCAAAATACCAAGCACAATCTAATCTGTCGTAATATCATAATAACTGCGCTAACAACTTCCTCTAGTTAACACAAATGTTCCATTTCTTAATAATACTTCCACCACGAAGAGAGCTGTCAATTGACTTACTACTTCTGGCTCCATTCTCTGAGCAAGTCGCGTTCGAACGAAATCAACGACTTCCTGATTGGTTAACACATCCCAGATGCCATCGCAAGCCAAGACGATGAACTCGTGGTCCTGGGTTATGTCTCGTACCACAACGTCAGGAAAAGCTGAAATTCAACACAACGCTCTCAGCTACAGGTTCATTCATTATGGAGATTTATATAGCGCCACTTCAAGGTTACTACTCAGGAGCGCTTCGGATCCAAAAGTTGCAGATAGTGGCAGGACTCAAAATGAACCCATAACAGATCAAGGCAATCAAGCCCAGTTGTGGGGCGTGGTTGTGTAGTGGGTATGTTCGTCACCTTGCAACCGATGGGTTGTAGGTTCGAATCCACCTCAAGTCGCCGCGTAGGGCAAGTCCTTCACTCGCAATTTACTCACCACTTCTGCGTGAAACTCTGATGCAGTGTTCGCTCTGTAGTCGGGAGCGCCTCTGAGTAGAGTGCTTGAAGGGGCGCTATAACAAGTGCCCATGCATACATACATAGTTAGATATCTATGCTTGAAAGTCAAGTACAGACAGTGAGTGGCACTATATATGATATCAGTATCTACATCCTCTGTCAATCAACGGGTTTCATATTGACTTGAATTATAAACCATATGGTTTATAATTCAAGTCAATATTATTTATAATTCACTTATCGATCACTTATAAATCATTACGATTAGTCCATATTTTGCTGTCAAATTCACTCACTTATCATGAACAATCAATATGCTTCAAAATTCACTTTTGCATCAGGATTAGTCAAACATGTTTTAATATTACTAAGATAACAGTTTAAATGCTATAAACATTTATTTTGCTCATCAGAATTATAGACCAAAATGATGAACATGTGTGATGAAATAACAATGAATAATATTAAATCTTACATATATGTAGCAGAATTCATTACATGTATGTAGGAGAATTAGTGTACGGTACATTATAACATAACAAAATAAAGTGTTACATATGTAGGAGAATTTATGCACATTATAAAGTAATAACGTAAAATGCAACATATTTTGGAGAATTCATGTACATTGTAATGCAACAATGTACACTGTACCGCATTACATATATATACGAAAATTTGTGCCCGTTATAAAATAACAATGCAAAGAGTATCATATGCCTACCGGTAACAATCTGTTCTTCTGGTCGTTTGGAATCATTCTTTTTGAAGACAAAGTCTCCAAGAGCCCGAGACAAAGCCAGGTTGCCTACAGACAAGAAGCATCATCTCTTACACCTTTGTTAATACACATGAAACCACATATATGCGGTTCTACCAGCAACTCCAAAACACAATCAAGGTCAGTCAAACTTATTCATTCATTCACTATTGAGATTTACATGGCGCCCTTTCAAGTTACTACTCAGGAGTACTCCCGACCCAACCTCGGCTGAAAAAAGATGGTTCTAAGGCTGAGATAAAAAAATGCATCTCAGCGAACCCTAGGCGCGGTGGTGGAGTTGTTGCCTTGAAGCCGGGAGGTTCGAGGTTCAAATCCACCTCAAGTCGCCTCGTAGGGGGACCTTGGGCAAGTCCTTCACTTGCAATTGTTCAGCGCTTCGGCGTGAAACTCCGATGCAGTGTCTGCTCTGCAATTGGGAGCGCGTCTGAGTAGAGTGCTTGAAGGGGCGCTATAACAAGTGCACATACAAACAAACAAGGCATATCAACAGAGTTCATTTCCTACCATGGGGTCAATCGCAGAGAAAGCATGGCACTGTCTAAGAGCAGTTCATGCTCAGGGGGAATGACGAGTTCAACCCGAGTGGAGGAACGTAGAGCACGATGCCACCTTACACCCAGCTTAGAAAGAGACAGAGCTCTTGCAAATATACAAGAGCAGCACCTAGGAGGCACCGCCTCAACCGAGTTCATGCGTTTTTCTTGTGGGGCGCGGTGGTGTAGTGGGTATGCTCATTGCCTTGCAGCCGAAGGGTTGCAGGTTCGAATCCACCTCAAGTCGCCACGTGGGGACCTTGGGCAAGTCCTTCACGTGCAATTGCTCAGCGCTTCGGCGTGAAACTCCGATGCAGTGTCCGCTCTGCAGTCGGGAGCGCCTCTGAGTAGAGAGCTCGAAGGGGCGCTATAACAAGGGCGCATACTAACAAACCGCCATACCAAAGCAACAAGATAGGGAGCCAATGCAGGACATCCTGCAACAACTGCACTATAGAAATGGAGAAATAAATAAATAAATAAACTGTAAATGACACTGAAAACTAGACTCGTTACCATAGCAGACGCCATCTGCACAACACTACTGGAGAAAAAAAAACCAGTCAACCGCATCAAGTCGCAAATACAATGTCATCATTACGTTCGGATGCACGTGAAGCCGCTCACCATTTACCCGGTTGAATTCCACCCAGCCACCGGCCGCCGTTATTCGTTTCGATTCCATTTCGTTGCTCGGCTTGTGATCGTGTGACAGTTCTTCGACTCGACCCCGAACGCTGCCGATCGCTCGCGAGTCACCGACATTGCCCTGCAAGAAAAAATCATCCAGGATGCTCAGCATTGTCAATCAATCAATCAATCCATCGCAATTTATATAGCGCCCCTTCAAGGTACCTACTCAGAGGCGCTCCCGGCCGAGATCAAGAGAAAAAAAGTCTTCAACAGTTTGTGAAATTGGGAAGATCTTGGGAGGTGTTGCATAGTCAAGGAAGTGTATTCCAGGTTGTTGGACCAACCACGAGGCAACGTAATCTAACACTTAAACGAGTTACTTTAAGTACACATGTACTCATCATCATCATCGCAGCTGTAGCCAAGAGGTACTATATAAAAATATAGATGCAACACAATACGTGGGGTGTGGTGGTGTAGTGGGAATGTTTGCTGTCTTGTAGCCAAATGGCAGCAGGTTCGAATCCATCTCAAGAAATACCCATGAACACACTTGCTCGTACAAGTCTCTGAAAACTAATTGAAAGAGAGTAGAAATGAAAAGATACATTTAAAGACTTCCATTTTCTTTTTCATTCATTCATTCATTCCGAAAACTTATATAGCACCCCTTCAAGAAATCTACTCAGAGGCGCTCCCAGTCCAGTCGCAGCTAAAAAGATAGGTCTTGAGCAACTGATAGAAAGCAGACAAATTTTTCATAGCTTCCTCATCAGCTACCGAGTGATAACGCCGAGCTGTGCCTTACGGTTGGCACCGAAAATCGTTCGAGTCTGCATCACAAAAGACTAGATTGTACTCTACTTTCAAGCCACCACCTGTGCTCACTGGGACTGCTCGGTGGTTACACCATGGATTTGCAATGCTCTTGTGCCCTCTGTCCCTGACAATAATGCTACGTTTGACTGCATGCTTTTCTCTAGACTCTTAAAATGCATTTTTTTCTGTTGTTTCATGGCCACATGTCGAGCCCTTCCGAGAGGCTCCTATGTGGCACTTTATAACTGTCTTGATATACAACATTAAAGCACTTCAAAGCAATAGATCTTCTTTAGGATAACCTTGATAAATTGTTTTATATCAGAAGTTCGTGAATCGACTAGATTGCCGCAGTGACAGGATTGACTCTCAGTGACCTCATAAAGTGAAGATTATCAAACAATTAAAAGTTCTGCCAAACAACACATCCTTGTTGTCCATTGTTTGTACAATGTGCATTTATCAGATAACAGGATTCAACATCAATAGAAAGAGAAACTAGCTTTGGTGACTCACGCAGTATATTTTATTGTTTTTAATGAGCACAACGTTCGCTGTTGAACCGGCTAGGTCATCCTTCAATTCGTCATCTGCAACCAAAACATAACAGTGTTTAAATGGCAGATATAGTGAGAGGAGACTCACCACTAAGAACGGTGTTTTCGAAGGAAGAATAGAGGGGATACAGACAAGAGGAAGCCCGAGACAGATGATGCTGCATTGGATGACAGATAGATATTTTATATTTATTTATTTCATAAATTTAAGGCGCCTCTTCAAGGTAGGCTACTCAGAAGCGCTCCCGACCCAACCACGGCTAAACAAGAATGGTCTTCGAAGGAACAATAGCGGGGATACAGACAAGAGGAATCCCGAGACAGATGATGCTGGATTGGTTGATAGATAGATATGAAAAGCTCTTAGAAGTTGAATCGAATCGTCAGAGGAATGGTGTTGTCGGACATTTGAACCTGCCTAAGAGGCAGAAAACAAGAGGAAGAAGAATTAGATAGTGGTACTAAATAAAAGCAGATGAATTAGATAGTGGTACAAAATAAAAGCAGAAGAATTAGATAGTGGTACTAAATAAAAGCAGAAGAATTAGATAGTGGTACTAAATAAAAGCAGAAGAATTAGATAGTGGTACTAAATAAAAGCAGAAGAATTAGATAGTGGTACAAAATAAAAGCAGAAGAATTAGATAGTGGTACAAAATAAAAGCAGAAGAATTAGATAGTGGTACAAAATAAAAGCAGAAGAATTAGATAGTGGTACAAAATAAAAGCAGAAGAATTAGATAGTGGTACAAAATAAAAGCAGAAGAATTAGATAGTGGTACTAAATAAAAGCAGAAGAATTAGATAGTGGTACTAAATAAAAGCAGAAGAATTAGATAGTGGTACTAAATAAAAGCAGAAGAATTAGATAGTGGTACAAAATAAAAGCAGAAGAATTAGATAGTGTTACAAAATAAAAGCAGAAGAATTAGATAGTGGTACAAAATAAAAGCAGAAGAATTAGATAGCGGTACTAAATAAAAGCAGAAGAATTACATAGTGGTACAAAATAAAAGCAGAAGAATTAGATAGTGGTACAAAATAAAAGCAGAAGAATTAGATAGTGGTACAAAATAAATTCATAAAAATCAATCACTTGTTCAACGCATTTTGATCATATCTCTGTATCACATAATTCGCTAGATAAGGCTCTGTCAGGCAAGTTCAAGCATAGTAGGTTTTACGGAAATAATTAAAACCAGATATAACACGGATAAACAGACGTATAGGTTTTATGAAAATAATTAAAACCAGATATAACACGGATAAACAGATGTATTTCACAGCAGTCAGTCACGACAAGTACATGTATATCGAATTACTTCAGTGATCAGCACTGTGCGTATGAACAGATAAATGTAATTTCTGAACTGAAAGACGACCTGCATTGTATTCATAATGAAACAGGAAATTTTAGAAGTAGGCGAATCATTTTGTAGAACGATCACAAACCGTTCATCATATCTTCGTCAAGCAAAAGAAACGAGTCCCTCATGGCATCTTCAATGTTACCATCACCTGGAAATTAAAAAATTAGAAATAAACCAAGTGCCTTAGAACACAAATCATCGACTCACAAGAGAATCATAGTAAGTGGTGATTTGATTGACTAATTCAATAAATTAATAGGCATGTTGGCAAGTATAAACACGTAGGCTACCAAGTGTGTGTGTGTGTGTGTGCGTGTGCATGTGTGATTGTGTGTGCCTGTGTGGTGTGCATGTGTGTGTGCGACTAAGTGAGCAAATAAGCAAGTGAAACAGCCACATATACAGGAAGAGACATAGAGCTCACATACACAACTACACATATACACACCACATACAAGAAAACATATACAATTTTATACATGCACACTGATACAAGATATAAACTGAGGCAGGAAGGCATTGCAAAAGAAAAGGAAAACAGGCAAGAACTGAGAGAAGCAGAGAAAGACACAGAAACAGAGAAACGAAAAATCACCAGAAAGACAGAGAGACAGAAAGGGAGGGAAAAGAGAGACACAGAAAGGGAGGGAAAAGAGAGACAACCCATGAACGCCATATGAGATACTAATCCCCAGGCAGACTTTTTCAAATGAAACAAAGATAACAGGATTTTGAGCTCACAACATCCGGATCAAATGCAAATTTACTTTCCTAAACACAAGTTGGACAGATGAAAGAACGCCAGACCATAAAAACATTAAAATACTGAGACTAAAATTAGTAAGGTATTTAAAATACTGAGACTAAAATTAGTAAGGTACTTCTAGCCAAGGCAGAGTGAGATAAGAGTTTAAGGCTAACAAGGATGGGATGACAATTTACAAGGGCAGCCCCTTAAGCTAGTTACTACACCACTGAGCACCCCCTTAGGTAAATAATAAAGCTTACAAGACAAAATTATCCGTGTTACTCATCAACGAAAGTGAACTAAAGTTTACAGGAAAACAAATCCGGGTCATTGTTAAAGGCTTAGGCAAAGCCTACCGGCATTGGTCTGCTCATCATCTCTTTTGCTCGCACAGCCACCAAGCAGAATTCTCAGTGACTGGCCCCTTGCTTGGGATGGGCTCCCCTGTCATTGGAACCCAGAGTACACTCCGACTCTTTCTATGCACATATCAAAACTGTCCCTTTTTAGCCATAAGAACTGGGGTCAGGAGCACTTCTGAGTAGTTGCTATGAATGGGTACCACATGAATCCTTGCAATGAATAAATATTAGTGAAGCTAATCAAGGGCAGATACAGAAATTTTCGAAGTGGGGACAAAATTTTCGGTCTTGGGGCTTGGGACAGGGAAAAAGGACAGGGAAAATTTTTTGTCTTGGCCGCCAAAAAAATCTGATGACCCTTTTTTAGTGGTACGGACCTTGTATAGGGCCTCGTGGACGTGGGGAGGGACCTGCGGCCCTACTCATGGGGCCACGTCAACTTTCTGAGACAAAATAGCTGGTGAAAAACAAGAAATTTCTAAATGGGGGCCTGGGGGACATGGCTGGAATGCCCCAGGGCTGTTTTTAAAGGATTTTTTAGAACTGCATAACTCCTTCTTTCCTTTCCCATCCTCCATGGTAAATTACTTCCAATCGGAGGACAATGACCTTTTTTACTAGTTTTAACTGTACAGAAGTGCTTAGAACTACAACCGCACAAATCCGTTTAGAATTGCACATTTTGTGTACAACTGCACGTTAAAAAAGCCCTGGATTGCCCCCACTGAAGCTAATAATGAAATGACAGCAACTTAGATAGAACTTGGTAAACACAAGACGTTGAACGTAGGACCCACCATAGGAATGATGTGAGACGATTCGCTTGTGCAGGTGACTGCCCGCGTAGTGGGCGACCTTTTCTCCTACAAACAGCCATTTGAAGCAGTAAATAATTCATCAGGGACGTCGCTCTAAATCTGTCGTCTCAACCGTCACCCGTGTGCGCCTCGCAGTCGAGTGGACCACTACCCTCTTCAAGCTTCTCTTCAAACCCGAATTCACTGATTACTCAACTAAACCTCTGCTCATGTGCATTCACATTCGTAACTTTGTCAAATTTGTCACAAAGTTTATATTACTCGTAATCCAAAGTGCACACGTCGACTTGTACGGTGGAGACTAGGTAAGCCAGAGCTCTCGTCTAAACAGTCTCCACAGCTCACGTACATGTGCATGAGTGTATCAACTCCTACCACCACCCTACTTTAACCTTTTACTGACCAAAGTGTAGTAAATGGTACATATCATATACCCTCGGTCAATGAATGGTTAATCCACAGTGGGTAAGACATCTTATCTAGCAGCCCTCAGTTGCTTTGTATTGTTTGTTTGTGCACTTGTTATAGCGCCCCATCTAGCTCTCTACTCAGAGGCGCTTCAGACTACAGAGCGGACATTGAATCAGAGTTTCACGCCGAAGCGCTGAGCAATTGTGAGTGAAGGACTTGCCCAAGGTCCTTACACAGCGACTTGAGGTGGATTCGGACCTGCAACCCTTCGGCTGCAAGGCGACGAACATACCCACTACACCACCGTGCCCCACAAATGAATATTTTTTAAATGAATTTCAATTCATTTGTATTACAATCCACAGGCATCAACAATCAACATGGTATAAAAGACACACTTGAGGTCTTTTGTGATAAAGCAGCAAATTCATTCAATTCAAAGTTTAATGCTATAACATCATAACATCATCATTAGGCTGTTATGGGACGTTTTATCCAACGCACAGACTCCAGCCACTGACCAACTGCATAGTCTTTCACAGCTCAACAATATATGATGTGACAACAAATCACTTCCTTCCTCATGATCATGATAAAACAACACTCATGCTGTGTCAAATGACAGCCATCATACGAGAACTCGCAGATCAACCATACAACAGTTTTTAGCTCAGCTTAAAAAGACACCATATCATCTCATGTTACGTTCAGCTACAATATTCATCACATTGTGGGTGCAGTGGTGTAGTGGGTATGTTCATTGCCTTGCAGCCGAAGAGGAATTGCAGGTTCGAATCCACCTCAGGCCGCCATGTAGGGACCTTGGGCAAGTCCTTCACTCGCAATTGCTCAGCGCTTCGGCGTGAAACTCCAATTCAGTGCCCGCGCGGAAGTCGGGAGCGCTTCTGAGTAGGAATCTTGAAGGGGCACTATAACAAGTGCACATTCATACATACATAAATAGTCACATCACATTCCAGAAAACTGGAAAGTCATGACAGCCACCACACAAACTGGAATAGAGATATAAAAGAATAAACACGCTGATTATGTAAATGTAAAGCAAATCTAGAGGTTATATTAACAGTCGTCCATAAACAATTCACGATGCTGCATCTCAAAGTCACTCAAGTTGCACTTGGCATGCATACAGACATACATACATACATACACACATAAATACATACATACACACATGTATACATAAATACATACATACACACATACATACATGCATAGATACATACATACATACATACATATATACATACAATGTCATACATTTCCGCGCCTCAGATTCACACTTTGGTGTGACCTTGCACGTGTTATAAATTTATGTAATAATAATAATAATAGTAATAATAATAATAATAATAATAATACATACATACATACATACATATATGTAAGCAACCGGTTCTACATCTAGGGTACTTTTGAATGTTGCCACTTCGAATGTAGCCGAAACAGTTTCACACATTACATCCAACTGCTGTGGCAGGAAAATGTCTGTATGCACTTGACTGCCACATGTGCGAGTCCACAAGCAGATAATAACACGAATGTCTGATTGCACGTGATATCACAATGGCCTGAAAACCCCATTTCACATCTATTAATCATATTCTATCATACATCTATTGAAGCACGCTGCTCTTTGAAACTGTCACGAACGACTCAAGGCATTGTGAATCAAAGCAGTGGCAGAACGTTGCTATTTAAATAACACCTATTTATTTATTTACAATATTTTATATAGCGCCTCTTCAAGACAGGCCACTCAGAAGCACTCCCGGTTGAAACCACAGCTAAATAGGATGGTTCAGAGATTCTTAAGCAACAGAGTGGAATTAATCCTGGGCAATAGTCACAGTGTAATAATTCCACGACCAATATCAACCATTTATAAATTGTTTATTTCCATATTGTTTATGTTCCTAAAACTACATTGAAAATCCATTATATCTGTACTAAGTTAGGTGATCCTGCTAGCAGCACATCTCATTCATTCATTCATTCATTCAAGTATTTATATAGCGCCTCTTCAAGGAAACTACTCAGAGGCGCTCCCGACTCCAGCACGATCAAACAGAAAAGTTTTTAAGTGCTTATAGAATGTGTCAGAGAAAGTCTTTTAGGTATCGTCTTTTAGAGTAGTACAACGTGATCAATATCAATGACCATAGATCAATTCAACCGTCAAATATGTTAGAGTAATGCTCAGAACCTGAGCTTTTGCCTTAATTGGTCCTGCACTTTGGAATCATCTCATCCGCAACCTCAATCAACACGTTCTTCGTTATTAACTGGTACCGGAAGCACATCTCTCAGCATTCTCAAAACTACTTTCTTTTCTCTGGGTCTTTCGCACTGGGAGCGCCTCTGAGCGGTGTGCACTGTGAGAGGCGCTTTACAATTTTATAGATACAATGTGGGTGGCGTGGTGGTGTCGTGGTGGCATCGTTGCCTTGAAGCCGGAAGGTCCTAGGTTCGAATCCACCTCAAGTCGCCGAGTAGGGACCTTGGGCAAGTCCTTCACTTGCAATTGCTCAGCGCTATGGCATGAAACTCCGATGCAGTGTCCGCTCTGCAGTCGGGAGTGCCTCTGAGTAGTAAGCTTGAAGGGGTGCTATAGAAATGGATAAATAAATAAATAAATAAAATAAAGGCATTTCTTTTGTAGCCAGAAGTCACAGAATTTTGTCCAATAACCCTCGAATCCA
Source organism: Lumbricus terrestris (assembly GCA_949752735.1). Classification (NCBI taxonomy): domain Eukaryota; kingdom Metazoa; phylum Annelida; class Clitellata; order Crassiclitellata; family Lumbricidae; genus Lumbricus; species Lumbricus terrestris. The sequence goes on along the minus strand of OX457051.1, from coordinate 13,548,464 downwards.
TGTCAATGCCCAGCCACAATTTAGCTGCTGTTTAACGTCAGATAACTTATCGACGTGTGTTCTGGACGCGTTGGCGCCCGATGTTTCTAGACATGATCAGTACAACACAACTGCTTCCAGTAAGACCATTCTTCCAAAGTTCAGAAGAGCACACACAACCATACCACAGAGCATCGCTTGTACTTAGCAACTGTGCATGAAGGACTTGCTCAAGGTCGCTCTCTACATAGCGACCACTGCAGTGGGGGTTCAAATCCATATTCCTCACATCATCACACACTGAATGTCCTAACAAATCAGCTAAAATGTCTCATGAAAACTGCAGGGTTTCGTTTTACTTCATAAGGTTTCGAGCCCCAGCATCACATACTCACATGTAGGCCTAGAGCTTAAAGAGGAACCATACAAATTCATTTAATGAATGAATGAATGAATATTCACAGGACACAGTCTAAGAAAGGGTCACTCCACTCTGTTCCTTAAGAACCTAAAAACTATTTTATTTAGCCGTGGTTGGGCCAGGAGCGCTTCTGAGTAGCCTACCTTGAAGAGGCGCTATATAAATTTCTGAAAACAAATAAATAATAAATAAGAATAGCAGTTCTGTTCAACCCCATTTATAAGCACAGAATCACATTCGTGTAACAGAAATTCGTTTATCAAATCATCTCACCCCCATGTCCGTCGAAAACGGCGAAGAAGCAGGCATCTTTATCACCCGGCAGCGAAAGAATGTGCGTGTGGGAATCTTCCATGTCTGAGGAACATCGGAGTTAATGGAAACCATCATCAAGCAACACTAATTACGGTAACTGATGTCAGTTTCAAAGAACCACCACATGCCAGTCTAACTTACATTATTCATTCATTCACTCATGAATTTATATAGCGCTTCTTCATCTTCAAGGGGACTACTCAGAAGTGCTCCCGACTCTAGCACGGCAAAAAAGGACAGTTTTGAGTTTAGTCAAAAAAAGTTTCAGTAATAACCCCAGCAAGTAGACGTAGCTCCTGTGGGAGCCCATTCCAGACAACGTGGCCGATCACAGAAAATGTTATTACAACAATGGTATTGCAATGGTAGATTAATGTTACAAGAAAGTCAAAGATAAACCTGGATTCTCAAGCTATGTAGATCTTCAAAATAAAACTGAGAACGCCCATTGAGAAATGTTCAGTAAATTACATTTTAACGCAAGACCAAGCCAATTATACAGAGAGAAAAATGCTAAATGTTACATTTGAATGACCTGATCCCGGTTAATAAGCCGTAAGCTAAGATTGCTCAGTATTTTTATGTAAATAAATAAAGTAAACAGTCCAGATAGAGCTATCATCAGCCGTCATAATGCTCTATAAATATTATCTATCTCTATAGAACCCAGGATGCAGCAGCTTGACTGGCGCATGTTGATGCATCTTGATCGGAGTTCAACAACCCATATCGCAGACAGAGTCGAACCTAGACATCCAAAGTTTCATTTGAAAGGAGTCTCAACGAGAGAAGTGTGTCAATTTACGGCATAATCAAAGTTGGCCATGTCAGGTGACATGTTGATATATAGTAATATGATCTCTCAAGTACACTGTAAGACAGGATGAGAGACAAAATCTGTTTAATGGATGTCCAATGCCAATGTTTTCCTGCGAAAAGGTGTGCAGGGTGCAGAAGGTAATAACTATGAAAAATTGGGTGGGGTGGGGACATTGGATGGAGCATGCGGACTTGGGATGGGGCATGCGGACTTGGGATGGAGCATGGAGACTTGGGATGGGGTATGGGGACTTGGGATGGGACATGCGGACTTGGGATGGGGCATGCGGACTTGGGATGGAGCATGGAGACTTGGGATGGGGTATGGGGGCTTGGGATGGGACATGCGGACTTGGGATGGGGCATGCGGACTTGGGATGGGCATGGTGAGTTCATCTGATGAAAATTTTTTTGCACAAACTATATCTGAAATGGAGCATTTTAGCATGCAACTCCAGTTATCTTACTTTTGATCTGTATCACCAGTAATGAACAACACATAAAACTCATTAAGCCTTAAAATGACAACCTTGAACTTTTATTCTCAAATTATGCAGTCAAGAACTTACAGGCCAGAAAAACATTGGCAGTGGGTCATAAGTGCCTGGTAGGATGATTCATTGACCCTCGTGCACTAAGAAAACATGATACAGTAGCAAGAGACGATAGCAAGTTTAACAGAAGTCGAATTTAACTCTATGACCAGAAATGTGCCCATCTATGCCACTGCTCATGTAGGGCATTCCAGAGGGCAGGGCCAATGGTGGCCAGGTGCCCCCTAGGGAACAGAAGGCTGAGTCAACCTAACAAGGCTGACAATGATCAACCATGTGCCAGGGTGTTACTATACAAACAACTATCTCCCCGTCAGACATACGATGGAATAAGTAATGAGTACTGGTAAGACAATGGATGACAACATGATGATGAATACAGGTGTTTAGATGACAACCAAGAATTATGGGTTAGTCAGCACGACTAGAATGTCACAAATCACACGTCAAATGGATACTGATTCGCCATCCTTGCATACAGCTCGATCCAACCTTGAACATCTTGTTGGCACATTTCGACGTCTCCTTAGCTGTCACCGGTTCAGACAAGGTCTGTCCCATCGCATCTAAACGTCAAACAGAACCAACTCAAATAGTTAACATGCGCTCGAGAGTGTAGTGGTTAGCAAACTGGAATGTCAATCAAGAGGTCGGGGGTTCGAATGCCCGCAAGAGTATGAATTTGGCTGAAGATAATTTATATGTTCCATGTGAACTCCCTAGTTCAGTACCTTGCTCTTAAGTGCTGTCATATGCCGAGCAAATTTCTGTCCAGGGTAACGGCCTCTGTTGTCATAGACCCTGGTCAAATCGGATCCATCCATCCCTAGCCAACTCACAATTTAAAGATTGTTCCGAAATTACGCATACATAGTGTTACACAAGTGCTGAGCATTATGACATCACCTGTAATGTAATGTAATTCAGACTATAGCATCGTCTGCAGCAAGCTACTTCTCAGATATTTTACACACACACTGTCAATTGTCAGAGTAAATGCAATGAGTCTGAGAGTAAGTGCAGCTTCAAATGTTTTTTAAAAGTAGACTGGGTCTTGATTTCCTGGATATAGGTGCTGGAAGACTGTTCCAGGCGCGTTCATTCAGTAATGACATTGGTGGTGGGGCAGTTTGTGGAGTAATAGGCACTCCAAAAGGGACAAAGTCCCGTTTATAGGGGTGGGTCTATTCATATATCATAGAGTTTGGCAAAAATTATTTTCTAAAAAAACTCAGATATACTGGGTAATCTGACCACACACAATATGGGCGCGGTGGTGTAGTGGTGGCATCGTTGCCTTAAGCCGGAAGGGTTCTGTAAGTTTCAAACTACGTTACATTACACTACATTGCAACGATGGTGAGGTAGACAACTGGCCACACTCTCTCATATGCTGAGGTTAAGAAAATGAAGTCATTTAATAACAATTTAAGCATGTGGTTGACTCATGGAACCTTAGTCTAATGGACTGCTCTTCTTCATCTAATTGACTGAGGTTCAGTCCATTTGTTATAAGGGGGTGCACGATAGTCTATCTAAATGTGGCCAAGAAATATTGCCATTAACACAACACCATTAACACAACATACCCTTGACTTCCTTGGACAATTTTAATCCTTTAACAACAAGAGCATAGTGAAAGCAGCTGAAAACTAAAGCAACTCATTGCTAAAGTGTCAATGTACTGCACTTCCTGTTCCATAAACAACTGTGCATGTACGGCTGTGGCTCTGTACATATATATACAAATGCTATATAGAACAAAGTGTAAGTTTAATAACTGGCATAAATAGCCCTTTTATTACTAATGTTTTATGCATCACACAAGTGGCAAAAAACATGGGCCAAGTTTATAGCCCATATATCAACACCACCATATAATCACATATATTATGTGTGTGTAAATAAAAATATATATATAAATTTACGTATGCACCAATACCCTTACCCAGAAATAAAACAGATAAGTTTAGAGTCCATTCATTCGCACCTTTGTGTAAAATTTGCGTTTGGCAAACAGACATTTAGACAGCACCTTTAATCAAAGAAACTTAAACATGGCTATGTTACAGATCAACCAGTACAACCAAACATAAGCTGAGAACAGTTTCCCCAGCAGTTTCTGTTAGTACCACAGATATAGACTCCAGATTCATGTTTTTCAAAACCTGGTCGAAAGATTTACAATCTTAATTTTGTAATGCAACCAGGCAAGTTAACAATGCAACAATGGCAGCAAAAGTTGGCTGTGTAAGTGCAAAAAAGATTGAACAACAAGGTAACAAATTCTAGCCATAATGGTAGCATTTTAAGCTTTTAATGTCATGAATTTACAACCACTAGTAAAATACCTAAAACCCACATCAGTTATAACATCTTCAACCCAAAAACAGCCAAATGTATCCATTTTGCCAATTCAAATACAATAGCAACAAAATCACACATACATACACACACACACACACAAATAAACCTACTGTGTTTTCAGAGATGTCATAATATATTGCTTTGATGGCCAGTGCACGTGAAATTCAATGAACCTGTATAGCTATAAGTGCGTATATTAATATCAAGAAAACATCTGGAGGTCATTCAACTGTAACCAATCTCTTTTGCCACTCTAAAACAATCTTATTCTTCTACGGAAACTGTGAAACGAGTTTTTTAGCCACTTAAAAGTTCCGTACAATGTTTTTAGAAGTCGGTCCTCTGCCTGTTTCCGCTCCAATCGGTACTTAACACAGCTGCGCGCTTGATTGCTCGCCTGAGTCGTTTCTCTCATATTTCAACTTTTATGACCCAACGTTCACCTAAAGTCATTCGTATCCCTTAACTGCTCGAATGCAGTCTAAGATTCTCTTTCTCACCTGTGAAACGTCTTTGGGTCAAGCTCCACGCTACCTCTGTCATCGTAACTATATATCTAAGAAATCATTAAATGGCAACTGACTACATGCAGAAGATTCACATTTCTCAGTGACCATGCATGTCATAAAAATGTGTGCATCAATGATACAGCCAATGCCTCAGCCTCATGAATATTTAACTTAAATTACATCTTGTACTTAGCCTACAATTTATTCACTCGTAGCATTACTATTAGTCAGGATAAAGGCATTGGTGATATGTACAGGCACATGATTTTTATGCACTAGAGTCATTCATTAGTGAGATTTTATATGCAAGTCCTATCAACTGAATGTAAGAATTCTGAAACAGAAGATCTATATGACTTACAGTCAAAGCACCTGCCATTCATAATAGCATTCAATCAAGAAAAGCATTCCTCTCTCAGACACTAGACACCTTTATGCCGCACTAAATGCTTAAAAATCTGGTAATATACTAGTTATATTCAGATATCACTGTTCCAGAATTGGTCAACTCTAGGAAATAAAAATTCAATTCATCCTGCTAATACTTAAAAAATAAAATGCAATATTGGCAGCATTAAATAAAAATTTATATATACTGAAACGTGCAAAAAGGGAGCATGATTAAGCTAGTAATTAATACAAAAAGATAAAGAATGCACTGGGTAAGATGCGGCCTAAAAAAGTACAAAAATTTAAGCTACAGTATGGAAAGCAAAAGCAAGGAGCGGGGAATTAAAATTTCAGTACTACTAAAAAGCAAAATAATATGCAAAAGAAAGGCAAAACAGAGAATTCATTATGAAATAGGTTAGCTAGACCAGCGTTTCCCAAACTTTTTGGGCCACAGAACCCTTCGTGTCTTCATATTTTCTTGCGGAACCCCAATATCAACTAAACGAATTGAAGCATGCATAGCGCCTAGGAAGCATGCTATAGGCTATAGACCTACCAAAACACTATTGTAGAAAGTTTATTTATCTTATCTGAAAAATTAAGTTGAACTGTTTTGAAATTCACGACTCGTGTATCACAATACTGAGAGTAGCGCACATAAAGTCTAGAACAGCCCTGTTTCTTCTTCTTATGCGTTTTTCTAATAGGCTTGACACTTGAAAGCTGGATTCTTATTGTCAGCCGTAGACCTATCATTTAATCAGAAAGAGCATCCTAGAACCCAAACTTACGATACAGTCACTGAATTTTGGTAAATTTTTACACCAACTAATAAAATTATTATTTGTCACAACTGCGCAGTACGATAATTTAACTTGGCGCGTTTAGGCCTAATTATGCTCAGATTATCCTCGGTCGGGATAACGATAACAAAGATGGCTGAGTTCCTGTTCAGATTTACAGCTCTGACCTACGTACGTCTCAGCAGTGATCGATGTATATAAATTGTAACTGGATTTCTAATGAGCAATGAAAGCTCGGATAGCCAATCAATGGGCGAGGAGTCGCCGAGGACAAACACAAACGTCGATTGACTGTAGTTTCAAACTTTCAGCACATTTTTTTTAAAAATCGATTATTTTACAACTTTTCGCGGAACCCCTACGCTCGCCCCGCGGAACCCTTGGGTTCGGCGGAACCCACTTTGGGAAATGCTGAGCTAGACAAATGTTCTGAAATGTAATCTGATGAAGATGTACAATTCAAACAGAATTTTGCCAACATTCCAGAATTGTTCTAGTAATCGTGAATGTACAACTCGTAAAGCGATAACCCTGAAGACCGAATGACTGGTAAAAAAAATATGGCTGCCCCTGTCTACGCTCAATCGCAACGCTGTGACCTACCGGCACATCCCATAATGCAAAGCGCTGAGTAAATAAGTAGTAAGACAGCCACTGTACCGTTCGCGCAACATAGTTTTGAACGCCAAACCACATTTTACCCCAAAAATACTTAGTATCTGGAATCGTTTCAATCATTTGCACTGAGTTCATTGTGTCAACAACTCGTGAGTAGAGTTCTCCAAGAGTCATCTTTTAAGAGGTTAGCTGCTAAAATTATTGTGCAATGCAGTGCACGGCAATATTGGACATAGCCGACATACTGAGTGCGGCATAAGAACATCCTTATAAAAACATCAAGCAATCTTTAAGACATTTTCGCTATTGCTCTAATTCAATAAATTTCTTATTTACTTAGAACTCGTGTTAATTACCGAGTGTTAATTACTTACTTACTGATACTGAACGCATTGCACTATGGGATGAGGCCTGTAGCGCTCTATTTGAGCGAAGTCGTGGGCAACCATACTGGCACTCAGACTTCGGGATTGCCTGTAAAGCTGTATGTACATCCAATCAAGCTAGTCTGACAGTTAGATTACAATTGGTGTTCCTTTCATGCATAACTGACATACACTTCTGTCTTCATCTAATTCTATATTTCTATTAATTTTCGTCTTGATTTATTCAGTTTCTGGCAAAACTACATGCGAAGCAAGATATAACGTAGAGATCTTAAGTCAACAGCTTTAAAAGCTTATACACGACACACTCGACTATCTGGTATATATTATGTTTGGCCGCCTGTCGCCAATACACTTAATACGCACCCGTATAAGTCCAATACAGCCATGCCGCAGCAGTCACATGAGATTTGCAGCATGCGGGAGTAAAATTAAGGCTACTGCACTATAGCCAACAATCCATGTAAACAACTATTAAACGAAAACTTCACATGCGATATCTTTCATATTAAATCGCTCAAATGAGCTACATCAAAGCAAAACATACTTGGCGTTTAAATGGCACAAAAATCGTTTTAGCAACCAAATTCTGAAAAAATCGGACTCTAACAGCCAAATTCAAGAATAAACGAACTTCTGATTCTTGACCAAAAATACATTCTACCGATTCCAAGTATTACAACATCCGGTGTCACGCTGAAACGTATGGCTAATTTGATCATTGTTCTAGCTCCATAATTTATTTATTAGGTACAAATAATTCCAATTTCTCTGAATTTGCCAGCATGGTCAATTGTTAATCTTACTTGTGTCGATTTTGCGAAAATGAAATGCTTTGAAGCTTTAAAACAGTTATTTGGCATTTTCGTCTGAATTTAAAATTTTAAATAGGCATTGTCTTCTGAACTTTGTAAGGACAGCGTCGATCGTCAAATTACAGTTATTATAAAAAAAGTTATTATTGCGCTGTAAAATTTAGGTTTCATTATTTTGATTATTAAGACTCAGACTTTTTTTAACTATCGAAACGTGACGGATATTTGCCTCTCGTATAGATGTCCGCGACCACGTTTGATTGAACTGTAGTAAAGAAAATCGAACAACGTAGGCCTACACCGCTAATTTAATTAAGAAACGACTTCCATGCATGTTCTTCGATCGCTTTTCCCACCGGTTGCTGATCGTCCCTATCAATTGAGGCCACGCCATCATAAATTTGCTTTGCCAACCAAAGATGACTCTCATGTTTTGTATAGAAAGGCACCCTAGCTATGCTAATAAACCTAGGCCTAATGATGATAAATTGTTTAATCTCATTAGCCTAGTATAGCCTATATATTTATTATATAAACATAGAAACATTCTTTTTTAAATTTCTGTCATTTTATGCTATCATCCCAAGACAAATCCAACAGACAAGGTTAAAGACATTCTTAGGTATATATCATTCTGTTTGATCAACTACTTTTTGTACCTGAAAGTGGTACGACGTGTGTCCATCAGTTTTTGTTACCAGACTTCTAAAGCCGGCGCGATAGCCTAGGCCGCTTGCTTTGTCTGGAAGTCTGTGCCATAGGTTTCCTAACAGTCTTATGTTGCTCCCCGGTTCGAGATCCTGCCATCATTATCCTGGAGTAGGCCTAAGTTGACCGGGATCTTTTAATTGATCCTTTTCTGAACGTGTCACTATAAATTAATTTCCAGCAGATGCAGATCGAAGAATTATAATCTGCTTAATAATAGTTTTAACTTGACCATAGTTGCGTTTGTGACAACTGGATTTGTTGGATTTGACGCAAAGAGTTGCAGAGTATGATCTTAATTGGCATATTGGTAGGTTGGCACCTAGAACTATAGGCTAGAAGAGGTGCACAACATATATATAGGCCTTTCACATGGGAACATGTGGGCTAATTAAAACCACTTTATGTAGGGCGTGGTTATTAGGGCAATTCAGACCATTAGGCCTAGTCCTAGATGAAGGAGAGAGCTTTAGTTTAGAGAACCTATTTCCATCCTTTCTTAATATCTGCCAATGGTGGTTTAAATAATTTGGGAACTAAAAACCATTCAAACGACGGGCGTTTACGAGCTTACTTTTGCAAAATGAAATAAATTAGCGCACAATAAAAAAAGGGTCCGTTCGTCAGCTGAGAGCCCCGATCATGCGCAGTGTGGAGCCATGTCTGACGCCATATTGACGATTAGATTTTTTGTTATTTTACTTACTATGATTTTACTCTAAAGTTGTTTTAAAAGCTGCTTTTTGGCGGAGAAGTGTCGTTTTATCTTTACGGCAGAGTTGGTTTCATGCGGCTGTTAGAGCAACTCGAGTCTAGTTCGATGTTGTAACGAAAGAAACGGCAAGAGTTAAAAGTATTCTAAACTTTTCTTAACTTGCTTCCGAGTTTATTGTTTTGGTGGTTAGTATTAAAGCTGAAAAAAGACAATGACATAATATGATAATATATTATATAGAATATAATTCTTTGTGCGTTTTCGCCTATCTATGTTAAACCTTATTTTTTGGATTGTAAAACTGTAGGGATTAAGTAGCCTAGTGGTTTGTTGTTCATGGCTTGAGACTGTGACGTATTTGCGGCAAAATCTAGATGCGATCGAGCAAGGTCATGCGCGATCTAGCGCCTTTATTGCACTAAAGACAGTTACTTGCCGTGAGCCAAGTGAGTAGTTAAAGATTTTGTACCTGCCACCTTGTCATAATGATACTGTATGTAGCATTACTGACGTGAACTGGCTAACAAATGTTAGCAAACTTTTCCTGATCCCAGAAATTCCTAGCCTTTTTGATTATTCAGACGTGCCTATTCCAATTTTCTGCATTTTATAGCATTTTTAAAGTATGCAGAGAAATTGTGCATTAATAGTTGTGTTTGAATACGCGCCCGAAACCTGAATCCCCCAAACAGATATCGGCCGGATCGTCGAAAGTCTTGGCAAAATGAACGCAAAATAATGTCTAATTATGACATCCACATTAGCCTATTTATAACTCTGTATTATACTATTGTCCGATGACATTTGAATGAATTGAAATATTCTGTTAAGATCTAAGCAGTAGGCCTAAACCATTACAGTTTAAAAAATTGGTTGCAACTGCCATTCGGATTTTTAAAAAAATTTGTCGCTTACAGTAAAATACACGTTTCAACTATAGATGACTTTGACTAAATAGCATTTGTAGGAAGGTGATAGGTAGAGAAGCTTACTTGTACATACGCATCTAGAGGGGTAAAAAATGTACGGGGTAGGGTGACCAGTAAAAAATATGATTTTTGCATTCGTTGTTTTTGGATGGCCCCTAAATGGTTAACAGTTAAAACCACTGATCATCACTCATCTAATCTGCACACCATTCATTGCCTGTGATGAATCAGCGTTTCTGTTCTTAGTCCTCTGCTATTCATTCTGTACACATCTCTCAGCAGACTCATTTCCTCATCCTCTGTTGATCATCATCCCTATGCTGATACACAGCTCTTCATAATATTCTCCCTTAGTACATTCCTTTCAGATGTACTAAATATCGTCTACGTGAGACCATCACCAAGATATCAGTTTGGATGACCACCAAACTGCTATGCCTTAGCCATTCAATGACAAAAGTGCTGAGCATTTTGCCCACTGCACGCAATTTAGCAAACTAAACCAGCCTTCCTTTAGATCTCACTTAAAACTGTCATGAATGCAGTGGCAGTGCCAGACATTTTTATACCGTAACATGGCCAGAGCAGTATACAAGTAACCAAGGCAGAGGGAGATTTGTGGTGAGCATGGTGGCATGAACTTGTATGGTGACCATATAATCTCACGCTACTGCACTTGCCATAAATCTGCCCCTGCACTAATGACAAGAAGGGAGATTACTGGAGAGGACGGAGATGAGAATGCTACGGTGGATATTAGGAATTTCGCTCAGGGACAGATACAGGAATGAGGACATCCGAAAGAAACTCGGAGTGACTTGTGTAACTGACAAGATATGAGAGGCCAGGCTGAGATGGTACGGTCATGTGATGAGAAGAGAGGAGTTCTAACAGCTGCGTTAAGAGAATAATGAAGGCGGATGTCAATGGACGACGCAGAGTTGGGGACTCGCAGAGTTGGGGACGACAAAAGAAGAGATGGGAGGATGCGATACAGGAGGACATGAAACACCTCAAACAGAAAAATGAAGACACCAAAGACAGAGGAAAGTGGAAGAGGAGGACCCGAGTGACTGACCCCTCTGCAGAGAGGGATTAATTCAAGCGTGAAGGAAAAGAAGAAGAAGAAGATGCTCAAAGTGTTCAACATCAATACCTTCAACAAATATAACCAATGTGTCAGATATCGTTTATGCAGATTCTCAAGGAACTCGTGTCATTTGAAATGCATTTTAGGCAACAATTGTATGGATGTCACACTTAATTAATCACTCAGATTCTTGGGCACATAAATTATCTAACCTAACCTGCTCCTGTTCTTTCAAACGAGGTGACTCAAGAGCCATGACTAACAAAGTTACTCCTTCTGTCCAAGGAAGCACATACAAATTTAAGCTAAGCCTTACATTTTTTGGAGGGGAATTTAGTATATACTTTTTCTTGGAGGGGTCATTCTTGGAGGAATTTCCTCCCAGAGACGCCTCGATTAATCACTGCAAGGTGGCAGCGGGACGTGGTGGAAAGGGAACAGGAGACTTTCCAATCATGCCTTACACAATACAATGCCGTTCAACTGAGCCTTCCTTTATGACACTGGTTATATAGCACTGGTTCTCATGTATGACACTCACAGAGTGTGACAGTTGTAGCTGGATTTTATGATTACGATGATGATGATGATGATGATTATCTGGGGGCTAAGTGCTAGACAGCTGAGAGCCGGCGATTATATCCTGTTAGCCAGCATCCTATACACAGTATAACCATTGGTGCATACTGTATAATTCACGTGAAGAGTCTGACAGTTGCACCTCGACTTGATGATGATGATGGTAATCTAGGGCAGTGCTGTCCATGTTTTCTGACACTGCGAACCACCGAAGTACTTTTTCTTGAAGCCGAGTGTCGCACCGATAGACTCAAATGCAACGGGTAGAATTGATCGAAAATTAATTACTGTGTTAACAATTTTCAATGGAATTAGGAGACTATTGTAAAGAATTCATCATGGAAACTGGATTTTGTGTTGCCAGATAATAAGCGAAGTTACGAACTAATGGCTATGTAAGTGTTGTTATTTTCTCTTCATTTTCAAAAATTTTTGAGAAGAAAGTTTGCTTTGCTTGGTAGATGGGCCACTTAAAATAAGGCCGCGTGTGACCCACGGACCTCAGGTTTTTATAGCACTGATCTAGGGATTAAATGTTGAAGACAGCTACATAATTACGAACAATTGCAACAGGTGTTTGCCAGCACAAATACATTTTACAGCATCGTGTGTCTACCGATTACAGGGGCCATATATTATGTACACAAAAAAATATTTTTGACTCCCTCCCACCCCCACCCCCCCGTATCTCCCACCCCCCGTATGCACCCATACATTTTTGTTGTCCCCTACCCTTTGCGTGCGTACAGATAGGCTTCTCTACTCCCTTCGTACAAAGGCTAAATTCAGCTAATGTCATCTATGAAACATGCATATATTTTACCATAGACTACTATTTATTTTTGTTAAACATCATATTTGCTAGCTTAAATTTGTTAACTGTTATGGTTTACTGTTCAGATCTGAACAGAATTTAATTTTAATGTTGTCAAATACCATCGGATGACTATAATAGGATAAGACAGAGTTATAAATATGCAGCTGCTGATCAATGTGGACATCATAATTGGACATTTATTTTTGCATACATACTTTTTTAGACCCTTTCCCTTCAGTACGCAACCATACGCAAATCGCCTAAAAAATTAATCTCATGGAAGATTCAGTTTAGACCTGTATGGAATGTTGATGTATATGAGATGTGATAATGGTGGTGGCGTCGTTGCCTTGAAGCCGGAAGGTTCGAGGTTCGAATCCACATCAAGTCGCCGCGTAGGGTCTTTGGGCAAGTCCTTCACTCGCAATTGCTCAGTGCTTCAGTGTGAAACTCGGATGCAGTGTCCGCTCTGCAGTCGGGCGCACCTCTGAGTAGAGAGCTTGAAGGGGCGCTATACAAGTGCACATACAAACAAAATTATGGTACATACATACCAGTACATACATACAAACATACATACATATATGAGGGCCTAATGTCATATTGCCATTTTTATTTGCGGCCATTAAGGAGATGAAGTTTAATGGCTGTTATTTTGATACTTTGTTGCACAGTGGTTGTTTATCACTGCGACGTAAAACAATAACGATTATAAAGTTCTTAGAGTAGTGTTGTGTAGTGCAGTGGTTCCCAAACTTCAGTAGGGCGCGGACCGGCAATAATTTTTTGGTGAAGCTCGCGGACCGCTAACTTAGACCTAATTAATGACTATGGCAAACAAAAGCGATCTAGACTATAAACAGACTAAAATATAAGGCTATTTACAATAATATTGGCCTACATCTAGGCCTATATGTCCTTGAAGTCTTATTTGTATAAAATTTATTATGAGTAGACTTTGCTGTTAAATGCTATTTGTGCAAGATTCCTTTTTGTTTACGTGCGCCATAAATAAATGAAAGTTTAATAATTGGAATAAATTACGAATAGGCCTAATGGTCTTTTCGATGCGTAGAGATGCAGGGAAAGATGCTTTCGATACAAAAATGCTGACCTTGATGCTTTTAAGTTTTAACCATCTGCGTCTGCTGGGTTTTTCAGATTTGTTTGCCTACGTTTGCTCATTTTTCATTCAAAGACATTTTGTTTATAATTATTTAAACAAATAGACTAAAAAATTTATACTACGTTAGACAATTTTAAATTCTGCATCAAGCGTTTACTAGGACTAGGTTATCGCTCACCAGAGAGCGACATATTAAACTGACTGCAGTTATCGATGTAGTAGGCTAAATTTATAATAAATTTAAATTGTTTGAATTCGCCATCTAAATTTAAATAAGGCGCATTGATTTATTTCAAACTTTTAAATATTACGACAGAAATTTAAATAAATTTTGGACAATAATTCAAATAATTTCACAATTTCAAACAAGTAAACTAATAATTACAGTTTATTATTTTATTTTTAACTCTTCTCCGCGGACCGGCGATCATACCTCCGCGGACCGGCACCGGTCCGCGGACCACCACTTTGGGAACCACTGGTGTAGTGGACCAGTGGTGGTGTGTTTGTATTCACCATAATTGTTGTGGTTTTGTATTGGGTGAACCAAGTAGAAGGTGTTCACTTGAATAGCATTTGCTTAAGTGTAATGAAATGCAGTTATAGAGTCTTAACGCAGGAAGGCATCTGGGCGTTAATGGGTTCATCAATTAGGCTCACTGACTTGCCGGATATTCTTCGATATACTTCGATAGAGCCATTGGGGCATGTGTTTTCTGTCAGTGTGGTGCCATAAAAATGTGATACAGTGTAAGACTGTATTGCGGCATGGTTTTTGGATCATTGCTCGGATTTCTGCATCTTTAAAAGATGCACCGATGGTTTCTCAACAGAACAGTTCCGTTGCTGTGTAAAGCGGTGTTTATTGATGCAGGTATGCATGTATATGCCACAGTGATTGCAGATTGAATGCCTCTGAACCGTTCACCCTAGTAGAGGCGCTTTATAAGTGTTTTTATACAATACAATCAGTGTTGGTATCGCAGATAATCAGTGTTGGTGTTTCATCTTTCAACTGTACATGCATGTGATTGAGTGTATTTGTTTTAGTTTTACTCCAAATGAGTTGTTCTTTACATACATGTGGCACTGGCAGACAGTTTTTTAAAATATTGTTTTTGGCGATTAGGAAAATGAAGTTTGATGGCTATTATTTTAATGGATATTATTTGAATGGCTATTTTTTTGATACTCAATAGCTATGTGAAATAATTGGCTTGACACCGTGCTGTGGTCAGTGTCACTTCTGAGTAGTCATCTTGAAGGATGCTATATAAATTCTTGTAATGAATATAGTGTATTTGTCATTTAGTGTTCACTTTTTATTATATCTTTGGCATTCATCATCGTGCTTAAAAAAGAGCAGAAATTTTGGCCGTATCGTTAGCTCTATTAAATAATTGGCTGTGCTACTGATTTTGTAGGAGCGTTTGAAAACACCTTAGAAGGGACTTTGTAAAGATGAGTGTCAGAGCTCCACTGGTTCCGGTTCAAGCTGCCGTGCTGAATGGCGACAACGCAGGCTTCAAGGTAATCAGATCGCCTAGTTAGCAGATTGCGTTATCTTATCTACCCACGGATGTCTTATCTTGTAAGTTCTGATTGTGCACAACGTCACCAGGCGCACCTTGCTCATGCCTGTGTAGCTACGTTCGGGCCATGTGTGTTTGATATGTATGGTGCTTGGGTGTGGAACACAGGAAACTCGCATGCCCGCCAACAGAGTTTGTGTCCTGAGGCAACTGATTCTTTTTTAAATTGTAGGACAAGTAATAAGTCATTTTGGTTTGTTTTAGTTCGATTCCACACTTCCTAGCATGATTTGTAGCATCTTTTGTCGGAGCTATGCTGTCGTAGGGTCCTTGTGAACCTATGGTGGTACTCAATGGGTAGTAGTTTATGGTAATGAGTAATTCTCTGGCTCAAAAAGCTGATGAATGCGAAATCGCTTCCCGCTACCATTTCAAAAAGGTCCATTCAACCAGGGCTTAAAGTGTGCCTGGACGGTCATGGACGGCGTCCATGCACTTGTTTTAAAATCTGAACGCCGTCCAGCCACTTATTGGCGAGCACAGACTAGAAAGGTAAGGGGCATCCAAGCACTTCTTTTGGAGATGTAAGGGGCGTCCAGGCACTTCTTTTGGAGAGGTAAGGGGCGTCCAGGCACTTATTTTTCCACACTTTTGGCACTGCATTCAACCTTCCATTCAATAGTTAGCATTAATTAGTAAACTGAGTTGTAGGATGTGACAGATGCCTTGCATGGCTGCCATACAGTTAAGTTTGACTCCTGTAATAACTTGTGATCATCCGTTCATCACTGATTGTATTCATGCCGTGTTGTGTTAGTTTGGAAAAAAACACACAGAAGATTATTATTAATTATTATTATTACTGTTCAGTGTATGTTGTACATGTTGCGAACTCGTGATCTGTTATACGTATTGGACTTGATGCCATATCAAATGTCATGTTGTGTCATGATTTCGTTGTGAAGGATTCAATATGTTTGTGATTGCTCCATATTAGAACCTGCGTTATGTTATGGCTTTTCTTCAAGCGGGTCCGGTATATATTTAAATATAATCAATAACTTATTTATGCTGTTATGTAGCGTTTATGTTCAAAGCTGATCCTCTCTTTGATCAGCATCTGCTGGAAAACTAGTTTGTGGTAACCCACTTTTTCTGGCTTTCACTCACAGCTGCTGGTTCTCCATCTGAAACTGTCTACCTCATCATGGTCCTAACTCCGTAATTTATGACGTTTTCGTTCACTGTGACCTCTTCCATTGCATTTGCAATTCATAATATTTATTGACCCAAATCGAACATGTACTTCTCGACTTTGTAAGATGGGGATTATCACAAGGTTTATTTCTGGTTCTATTATTTCCCCGTTTTAGGTACCTGTGTGCTTGTGAGAGCTGACTCATGGCCAGTGGCGGCGCCAGGATTTCAGTTTTAGGGGGGCTGAGTCCTCGCTGAGGAAATTTTCCATTCTCATCCGCCAAAATTTCTGACGATCCTTTTTTTAGTGATCCGGCCGAAATCTCATGGAAATTTTCCATTTTCATCTGCCAAAATTTCTGACAACCTTTTTGTTTAGTGATCCGGCCGAAATCTCATGGAAATTTTCCATTTTCATCTGCCAAAATTTCTGACGACCTTTTTTTTTAGTGATCTGGCCGAAATCTCATGGAGATTTTCCATTTTCATCTGCCAAAATTTCTGACGACCCTTTTTTTAGTGATCCGGCCGAAATCTCATGGAGATTTTCCATTTTCATCTGCCAAAATTTTTGACGACTTTTTTTTAGTCATCCGGTCGAAAATCGTAGAAATATAGGCAGTTTTGCTTGGAAAAAACCCCGGATGACCGTTTTGGGAGGGGCTTAGCCTTTTATAGGGGGAGCTTAGCCCCCTAGCACCTCCCCCTAGCGCCACCACTGATCATGGCTGGATTGTTTTTTTGCATCAATGAGGATTTTGTGCTATATGTCATAATCTTGAAAGGTTTCAGCTGAGCTCTAAGTGTATTTTTTCTCCTCGTGTTCTCGTACCGGGAATGCTATCGAATGTATGCTGTGAGCGGCACTATATAAAATACTATTTCGCATTACATTCTCAGATGAGTTCATCACTTCTTTGTTGTCTTTTGGATATTGACGGTGGGCTGTTGAGAACTTAGACCAGTGCAGTTTCTATTTTCTGCCTGGTAACAGGTGCTTGTGTGTTTGGTATCTGACTCATCATTGCTGAACTTTTACAGCATTGAGGATTGTTGTGCTCTTGTCGTGCTCTTCAACGTGATTAGATATCATAACAACATTTATTCACAGCGTTGTGGCCGAAGCCTATTTCTGTCCTTGCTATGCAGGGGCTGACTGGGTGAGGCTCAGTAAGTCTAAAATATGCCTGCATTCACTGTTTACGATCTACAACTTTGAGACCACATCTAGGTGAAATTTTAGGACACGTCGTGTGATCTTGTGCAGCACTGATGCTAAGATCTTGTGCCCGTTTGGTATTCGAGTAAAAGAAATTTACAATTTTAGAAAGACTGATCAAGATTATGCTGCTTGAAAGCCCTTACACCATCCATAGTTCTTGCCCTACGACTTTCTGTCTTGTAGTTTTTCTTCATCTTTCTCTTGCCTCAAATCCTGCTTTTCTATTGGGGTCGATCGCACTGGGAAAGCTTCTGAAAGGCTTTTGCTGTGAGAAGCACTTTATAAATGGTCATAAACGATACATTGCAATGCATATTACAATGCATATTGCAATGCATATTACAATGTTACAATGCATATTACAATGCATATTACAATGCATATTACAATGCATATTACAATGCATATTACAATGCATATTACAATGTTACAGTGCATGTTACATTGCATATTACAATGCATTTTACAATGTTACAATGCATATTGCAATGCATATTACAATGCATATAACAATGCATATTACAATGCATATTGCAATGCATATTACAATGCATATTGCAATGCATATTACAATGTTACAATGCATATTATTACAATCCATATGTTTCAAACTGATTTTCAGGATGAGGTGGATAGCCAGAAGTCAACGCAGAAAACTCGGTCCGACGAACCGCATGTTGGCAAATACCGTCTGATTAAGACCATCGGGAAGGGGAATTTTGCCAAAGTAAAACTTGCCAAGCATGTGCCCACTGGACAGGAGGTAGGCTCAGTTTTGCATACAGAACAACTTCTGCCATGTTATCTTTTTACTGATTAGGGTTTGGGTTACTGACTGAATCCTTTTCTATTTTACATGTTTCTTTTATGTTGGAAACACACACAAACTAACTGTTGTTGAAATACCCTGGGGACTGTCTCTGTTATTCGCTTTCCAACTACCCTCTATTTAAAATGTTTCTGGTCTTGATTGTTTAAATTTTAAAATTATATAAGGAAATCTCAGTTCAACAGAAACTGTTGATTCTACAATGTTACATGGAAAACACTCAAACCTGAAGTAGTCCTGTTTCAGAAGCCCCTGGTTCAAATTTCCCCTGCTATTATTTCCACTGAGCTGTGTTTGCGTGGTAGTCCAAATTTGACCTCCGCTGTTGGAACACTGTAGGTCTATGGGGAGATGTCTGGGTTTTTATAAGGATGCCTCAAACTTCCAAAACTTAACTGTTAGAATTACCCGCCTATGTGAAATGTTTTTGAACTGAACTCCACTTGTTTCCATCGTTCCATTAAGCTTATGATGTCCTGGTTTCTATTTAATGATCATACCTCCAGAAACTACTGTTTAGATACTTCAAAAGCTTGCTTATGCATTGACCTTTTGCCTCTTACTATAATTTCATTTGGTGCACATCAGGAAACGTGCATGTAGGTTATCTAGGAAACGTACATGTAGGTTATCTAAGTTTCACCATTTTAAGTATTGTCCCACGGTCATGCTTATACTGTGCCTACCAATACTGCTTCTGTTCATTTCTGGATAATTGAATCTGGACGATGGTGTGCTTCGTTTTTCTGTGCCTGTGAAGATTGAGGTTTTTTTAAGTCCTGCGTTTACTGTTTTGTTGATCAGGTGGCAATAAAGATTATTGACAAGACACAGCTCAATCCTTCAAGTCTGCAGAAGGTCAGTTTGGTCATATCCATTCAATTTTACCCCACACAACAACAACAACAACAATAAACCTTATTCTATATCAGTAGCTTTAAGACCTATGAATATCTAAATTTCACTGACTGGCTAAGTGTGCCTTGCTGTATACATTAATCTTGTTTACAAGTATAGAAAATTTGTTGGTGAGTATAATCTGTTAACAAAATCATGTATGGACTAGCATCCAAACATTGTAGTGAAGACTATTTACCAGTATGATCCAAATTATAGACAAGAACTTGTCGTTAGATGCATTTGATGTGCATACAAATGATCATCGGACGTGTTCTGCTGACGGTCAAAGTCCTTTAACCAGAGCTGTTTGGCTTCTGGCTTAAGTTACGAACAGATTAAATGTCACTTTGGTCACCAGATAGAGCTGTCATTTAGTATTGAAATGACAGTGCAGTACTTCACTGCCATGCTGCAAATGTTCTCCAGAGCCCACTCTGACTCATTCTACACTGTGTCCGGATGAAAAGTAGTACACAACTAAAAGTGTCATAACCCGGTCAAAATTTTTAGGATTTGTCTGAAATTTTTAATACAGCAACAGTGACCATATATACACGAGATTCCAAAGTCGTTTGCAAATATTCGCGAGTTTGCCAAATTTATGAGCGTTTGCGATGGAGCACTGAAAAATTAAAGTTTCCAACATGGGCCCTCACATAAGAGAGTGAAGTTCGACTACAGTTGGTGTTCAAAATGTCCTCCTCGTTGACGGACACACGACCGCAGACGTAGACGCTACTGTTTGATGGTCCGGTCGATGATCACTTGGTCAAACATCCGCCACTCTTTAATCAGACACGCCCTACGGTTATCGATGTCATGAATACGCGTGAACGAAAAACGCGCCCCTCCAGTCAATGCACCTGGTACTCCGGATCGGGGTCTGGACTGCTGGGCGGCCACAGCTACGGGTTATGAAGCCGACTGTATCCCTGGACAACTACTACGTCTACGGTTGTGTGTTCGTGAACAAGAAGGACATTTTGAACACCGGATATAGCTGAATTTCACTTTCTTTCAGGTTTTCCATGTTGGAAAGTTCAATTTGTTGGTGCTGCATTTTAAACGCTCATAAATTTGACAAACTCACGAATATTTCTAATCGGCTTTAGGATCTCGTGTATATATGGTCACTGTTGCTGTATTAAAAATTTCAGACAAATCCTAAAAGTTTTGACCGGGTTATGACACTTTTAGTTGTGTACTACTTTTCATCCGGACACAGTGTATGTATGCCCCAGAATTGTCCTCTTTAGTCGTTTTGGGGTAGGGAGCATTTATGAGTAGTCACCTTGAAGGGGCACTATATAAATCCTCATATTGAATGAATGAATGATGATGATGGTGCTCTGCCCGAAGGCAGGTTCATTGGCTTTACGCCCCTGGGGATGAGATGAGTGAGGTGGTTTCCGGTTGCCTTCCCCACAGACAATGATGGGTAAGCAACTTGCCCTAGGTCGCTCTGCAGGAGCTTGCGCCCCTGCGTCCCACACGTGCTAGCCCGAGATATCTAAATCTCTGAATGTCAACTCCCAGCCCGGGGCTTGAACCGCAGTCCGTTGCAACCAACAGACGAATGCCGTCCTCGCTTACCGGTGTAGCTAACTAGGCCAGTGAATGAATGATGTGGATTGGCAATTCATTTGCACATCATGTTACCCACCTGGAAAGGTTTTTCTGTTGTTGAATTGTTTTGGCTGTGGTATTATGTTGTATTTGAAAATCTGTAGTGCTCAACCTCTTGGTGTCACTCTTTCTATGAAAAATCCACTCCTGGTACTGAGTTGTTTTGGTGGTTGTCGGAAGGTGGGCTTTGCCTGATTTTGTTTATCCATACGAGATAGTCTAAACACTGTTTTCAGCTAAATTTCTGCTCTGTTTAATTGTTTTTAATGGCATTATATGTTGATTACTGTTGGAGTATATGCACTTTGTTTGCAATAGCATATTCCATCACATTTGTGTTACATCATCACCTAATGCACAGGAAGTCACTGAATTACAGATCCATACACCTTTAGGCAGAATAATTGCAGTTTGAATTATCCAGATGAGAACCAATATGTATTCGATTATACTTTTTTTTCTTGATTTTTGACTGTCGCTTGATTTTTCCAGTTGTTCAGAGAAGTTCGTATCATGAAGCACTTAAACCATCCAAACATAGGTGAGCATTATCTGAATAGTTAAATATTCTCATCCAGTGAATTCGAGAGATTGATAGACTCTAGCTTTGCATCTGAAAATAGAGGCTAAACATTATTTCACATTTTTGAAAGGTCAAACTAGAAGCACTGCTTGCTCCAAGGCCACTCTGCTCTGCACAGAAGTGGAGCTCTTAGTTCCATTCGCACGAATTGCAGCTGTGCAGAATCAAGCTTTTTCCGTGGTGGGCCCAGTGGTCTGGAACGGGCTCCAAAAGGAGATACGTCTGTTTTCTGTTTCTCTTACTAAAGCATTTTATGTTCAACTCAAATCTGCTTTCTTACCATGCAAGAGTCTGGAGTGCTTCTGAATAGTCAACCATGATTAGGTGCTATATAGAAATTCTTAAATGAAGGAATTTATTTATTTATTTCAGAAATTTATATAGCGCCTCTTCAGGTAGGCTACTCAGAAGCGCTCCCGGCCCAACCACGGCTAAATAAAACAGTTTTTAGGTTCTTAAGGAACAGAGCGGAGTGACCCCTGGGAATTAAGCGCAGTGTAACAGGGAGACCATTCCAAGCTGTAGGACCTGCAACAGAGAATGAACGACGCTGTCGGATAGTCCGTGAGCGGGGAACCAGAAGCTCAGCGTGGTTCGCCGATCGAAGGGTGGATCGACGCTGAACTCCCAAGGTGGAACAACAGAGTTCTCGAAGATACGGTGGAGCTTCAATGCACCGCCTAACCAGCGCACAGACCGTATATGCAATCCGCTGTGGAGAAGGGAGCCAGTGTAAGATATCCAGCATATAGGATGAGACATGGCCATATTTTGGGATATGGCCAACAAGTTGCACCGCAGAGAGGAGGACTCGTTCCAGGCAGCCAATCCGGTCAGCCGGTAGTCCATGATAGAGGGTGCTGCAGTAGTCAAGACGCGAAACTATGAAAGAGTGAACAAGAGTAGAGGCAGCACTAAAAGACAGAGAGCGGGAGACCACCTTAAGCTGGCGCAACTGGTAGTAACACCTTCGACATAGCAGGTTTATATGCCGAGTGAAAGTTAGCTCTTGGTCTAAAATAATACCAATGTCCCGCACAAAAGGTGAGAAAGTAATTAATCAGAGGAAACTCTAATGCTAAGGCTTTCATGTCGATTTTTGCAAGTTGTTGATGCGCACTGTGTTGATGTGGCATGTGACCACCTGTCAGATTGAAATAGGATGTCCAGGGTTAAGTACTGTTCAGAACAGGATGCGCAGTCACAGCTGACACTAACAGACTCGTGTTTAATAATTATTTTTCGGTATCTATATTATGTTAATGATTTAAAAAGTGCTGCCATAATGAAACTAATTATGTTGCTGATAACATCAGTTTCTTTGCGACAGGATTGTATATCTCTAGGTTCTGTACCCTAGCTGATATGATTAGTTCTTAATTAACCTGAGCTATGAATTATTGGTTCTCAGCAAATTCATTATCACTTAACTTTCAATAATCTAACTATTAGTTAAAATTGGAAATAAATCGGTCAAGAAATATCTTTAAGTAATGCTTAAAATCCTGTATGCGTTAGGTGAAGTTTCTGGGAATATTATACTAATTTACAACAGTTAAATTTATGGGAGAACCACATCGATGTAGCCACCTATTATTAGCATATGCTCATTTTAGCAGGTATCAAACATGTACTGCATTTAAATAGCCAGTTCAAAGAGAAACCAATTCTTTTAAATGTAAAATATATTGATTATTATTAAAGAAACAATACAATTATGCAGTGTCCCTATTTACCTATTGGCGTTGATTGATTACTAGATTTATTATGTTTCTTAGCTTCACTTGAGTGTAGAATTCTTTCTAGTTCATCGTCCGCCAATTCTGTAAATCGTCGTAGTTCCGATCTTTGTATTTCGACAACCAAGTGTCTCGAATATGCAGTGGAATAATATATACCGAAGATATTTCGTAGTCCAGGCCGAACAACGAAATTCCAAGGAGTATATTTTGTATTCACAAATGCCAGTATTCTTACTCGAATGGATGTAATGTGTCACAATTCCAGCGTACACATCCACGTCCAGATCAACCTTGTGATCATAAATGTTTGAATCAACCGTGTGATTATCTCCAACGACTCTCTCCAATGTTCGTAGAATTCAAAATCCTCGAGCAAACTCTTCACCCACGAATGACGATAGTTCTCCAAGTTCCAGAATTTACCTCGATCGCAAAAACTGTCTTGAAAACTGAACGTCCGTTGGCCACCCTTCTTCTCAACGTCGAAGGTGCCACATACCAATCATTCTGCCGCTAATTTCACTCAAGAGTTCATTTGCCGCAACAAAATGACCCTTCGCCATTAGCTCCAACTGCAGAAATCGATCTTTCAACCGTTTCTGTCGATGACGTGTGTTTAATCAGTTAAACTGCGTTTTAATTGGCTTACGCGTCGTTACGTTGTTTTTGTTGCCATAGTCTCCAATAGCAACCAACGCTTATCAATCTCGCTGCACTTCTTTAGCGCTTCTGTAGTTTCGTTTGCTGATCGTATTACTAAATATTAATCCTTCTAACAACGCCAATTAATTAACTAATTAAATCAACGCCACTACATTGTCTGACTTAACTTCTACCTACAATTAACACTTAACACTAGACAAGTTAGATTGATAGATAATAGCGATTTAATACGCTACAAATACCCCTCCTTCAAAAGTCTGTAATCAGGCTTTACAATCTCACCTAATTATCTATCAACTAAATTTCTATCAACTTCTTATTCTATCTTACATAACAATACAACATTACTGAACTATTTCTTATCTACATTATTATAACACATTACTGATATATTTAAGTACTATGTAATTCCTCTACTCAAATAATCAGACGTAACATTATTGCTCCCCTTGATATAGCGTATCGTAAAGCAATAATTTTGAAGTGCTAGACTCCACCTCATGACTCTCGCATTTTTCATTCTTCCTTCCTTCATGTACTGTAGTCCGCAGTGGTCCGTCTCAATCACAAACTGCTTTCCACACAAGTACCTGTCAAACCGACTAATTCCCCACATTATCGCTAGACATTCTCTCTCCTCAACTGAATATCTCGTCTCTCTCTCCAATAGTTTCCTACTCGCATATGCAATTGGGTGGTTTACCCCTTCATACTGCTGTATCAGTACGCAACCTATTCCTCTTCCTGATGCATCCGTTTGAATCACGAATTCCTTCTCCAAGTTTGGTAACTTTAGTATTGGTGTCTTAGCAAGTGCTGCTTTCAGCTTACTAAAACTCTCATCTAATTCCTCGTTCCAATCAACATTATTAGCTGCTGACTTCTTTGTCAAGTCACTTAATGGTGCCATCAGTTCAGCACAATGCGGAATAAACTTTCTGTAATAGTTTATTGCTCCCAAAAAGCTTCTTATTTGTTTCTTCGTTTTCGGTTGTGGCATCTCCACAATCTTATCTATCGATTCTCCTTTAGGACTAATGTCGTCGTTGTTTAACGTATGACCCAAGAAATCTATGCGTCCATAGCCTAACGAACATTTCTTTGGTTTCAAAGTCAGGTGAGCATCTCTCACTCTTTGAAAAAATTCTCGTAAAATCTTCATATGTTTAGTCCATCCTTCTGTATGAGCTAGTATGTCGTCAACATAACTCTCCAGATTCTCGGTTCCATGCAAAATCTTCCTTATCAGTCTATTATAGCTTGAAGCGCTATTTACCAATCCAAATGGTAGAACGTTGAATTTATACAACCCACTTGCACAAATGAAAGTCGTATAATCTTTTGATTCTTCGCTCATTGGAATTTGCCAATACCCTTTGCAAAAATCAAACTTGCTATATATTTTGCTACCACTCAGTTTATTGAAGATATCCTCGTTTGACATCATCGGTTCTGGATCAAAAACTGTCACTTTATTCAATTGTTTATAGTTGCAGCAAAGTCTATTGCTTCCATCAGCCTTCTTGACAACAACAAGCGGTGCTGCGTATGCTGCTTCTGATCTTTCTATTATCCCATTCTCTAACATTATCTCAATTTCCTTATCAATTTCTGACTGTAGATGATACGGTGTTGGATATGCTTTCATCCTAACAGGTTCATCACTTGTAAGATGAATCTCGTGTTTCACCATGTCCGTTCTTCCTGGTTTATCTGTAAATATGTCTTGATATTCTCTCAGTAATTTCTCTAATTCACCTCTCTGCTCATCTTCTAATTGTGGATTAATATCAACATCCTTGTACGTCTCAGTTTGCTTACTGACATACAGGTTTAATATCTCCTCCTCTTCATCCTCACCTTCTCTACCATCATGTACAATAGCCGACACATATGCTATTGTCTCAGAACCTGACAATTCTTCTTCACTCCTTTCGTAATATCTCTTTAGTATGTTGATGTGGTATGTTTTCAGTTTTCCACCATCAACCTCAACTTTATAATCGTAATCTCCGATTTTCCCTCTGACAACAAATGGTCCTTGCCATTTCACAAGCATCTTATTATTACAACTCGGCAGTAACAATAGGACTTTATCACCTATCTCCAGTTTTCTATATCGTGCCTTTTTATCGTAATACTTCTTGTTCTTCGCATTAGCTTTGTGTATTGCTTTCTGCGCCATGTTACATGTTTCCTCTATACGTTCTCGTAGATCTGTCATATATGTGTACACATCCTTCACCTCGTCTTCCACTTTTTCGTTTGTCCACAGTTCCTTCAATATCTGTACTGGACCTCTACAAGATCTTCCGAAGATTAATTCGAAAGGCGTGTATCCGTGGCTCTCGTGTACAGTATCTCGTAATGCAAAAAGTAGTGGTGCCAAGTACCTGTCCCACTCTTTAACTTGTTCACCTATCAATTTTCTCAGTGTTGTCTTAATCGTTCCATTAAGACGTTCTACACAACCGTTTCCCATCGCGTGGTATGGACTTGTCATCGTGTGTTTGATTAATAGCATTTTGTTTACTTCGGCCATTAGCTCTGACGTAAACTGACTTCCTCTATCTGTATGAATCCTCTGTGGTACGCCCATCCGACAATAAAAGTTAAACAAGGCTTCTGCCACTTCCTCGGTACTTATACCTTTCAACGGTATTGCTTCAGGATATCTGGTGCTTAAGTCGATGATCGTTAATACATAACGATATCCTCTCATAGACATTGGCTCTATGGCTCCTATGATGTCTACACAGACATGCTTAAACGGCACATCCAGCACTGGAAGATGTCCCATCGGTGCCTTGTAGTTCACTTTCTTATCTACAGCTTTCTGGCATACATCACAACTTAATATATATCGCCGAACTTCTTGGTTTATTCCTGGCCAATAAAATTCATTCACAATTTTATCGTGAGTCTTCTTCATGCCCAGATGAGCTGACAGTAGCGAGTTATGTGCTACAGCTAGAACTTTATTTCTCAACTGTTTCGGCACCATCAACTGCCACTTCGCTTCATCTTTCAATACTTCCTTCCATCTCCGGTACAACAATCCATCTTTCTTTACGTACAGCACTTTTTCTGTACTCTTCTCATCGCCATTCCATTCAGATGCTTTATCCCAGCAACTCTTCAATGTCTCATCTGTCTTCTGTAATTCCTTTATTTCTTTTGTAGTTATATTTAGGTCGGGCATTTCGGTGACCTTGAGTGGTTTATATTTCACCACTTTCTTCGACTCAGCTCTCGTTTCTATCGCTGCTGTCGTTTGATGTGCGTCACTGTTCATGACGTCATCACTTACAACTTTCTCTATTACGTCATCATACTCCGTGCTCATTTCATCACCCTCGAATCTTACTGTCTTCTTGGCATCTTGCCAACGTGAATTAGCATCCACAACTCTCTTGAGTATA
Organism: Lumbricus terrestris; assembly: GCA_949752735.1. Lineage (NCBI taxonomy): Eukaryota > Metazoa > Annelida > Clitellata > Crassiclitellata > Lumbricidae > Lumbricus > Lumbricus terrestris. Next base: position 13,520,805 of record OX457051.1, on the reverse strand, counting down.
CCTTTATACTCAACTTTTTCTTGTTTTTCACTCACAATCGTCTCATCCACTTTCTCTCCTTTGTCACAATTAATCATATTTTCATCCGTGTTCTCATTCGTTACTGTATATTTTAACCCTCTCACGCGTCCAATAATTATCGGCTTTACTGGTTTGTCCATAACCATTGCCTCAACTTCACCAGTAAAATACTCGCTCTCAATGTTTACATGGGCTGTAGGAAAACACCTTAAGCTCCCATCAACTAGGATGCAGTGCGTTTCCTTCCCAGTCAAATCACTATCTCTGATCAGCGATCTCCTCACAATACACGTACTCGCTCCAGAATCGTAAAGACAATTATTGGCGTCAACTCCATTGACTTTCGCTTGACATTCGTCTATACTTTCAATGTCAATGCAACCATCTTTCCTTTCTGTAACTACCGTACTTGCTGCCATGTGTTTCGGTACTTCTTCTTTACCTTTCCTATCCTGGCGTTCTACTGTTCTGTCAACTTCATTTGATTTCGTGCTTTCATTCGTCTGTACAGCCCTGTACGCCCTATTCTCGTAAATCTGTACTGCTGCAGCTGTGTGTTTAACAAACCCTTTGGCTTTATGCACACAATCAAATGCCTTATGACCTACTTTTCCGCACGCAAAACAAGTTATCTTGTGTTCTGCTGCCTGCTCTCTATCTCTACTAAATCCTCTATTCATGTTTCCACTGTGATTTGTCTCTTTGTTCTGTCGCGTTTCAACTCTTCCTCTGTTTACATTTCCTTGGAATTTCTCTCTCGATTTCTCTTCAAATGACTTTCCATTACCTCTGTCATTATTGTATCTCCCTTGAGGTTTCACAGAATTCTCGGCATATCTGTACCCATGAGCTTCGATGTAAGATTCTGCACACGTCAATGTGTCCTTTAAACTCATTTTTCCTTTCTCTTTAATGAACATCCTCAACTCATTACTACAAGTGAGGAAAAATTGATCCTTTAGCAGTAGATCCTCGATTCCTTCGTAGGTCTGCTTAAATCCTGCTTGAAGCAACCATTGCTGCAAGTATCGCTGCAATCTGTAAATGAAATTTGAAGGAGTCTCTCCTTGTTCCATTTTGCTAGTCTTAAACTTGTTACGATACCCTCCTTCTGTTAATTGGAATCTTTTCAGGAGATGCTTCTTTAAACAATCGTAGTCTTGTGTTTCTTCAGCCGACAAACGCTGGTACACTTCTAATGCCTTCGACTCTAGATGTCGCGCTAGCATCAGTGACCATACATCTCTTGGTATCTCGTATGTCGTACACGTCCGCTCAAATCTAAGAAGATACGCATCGAGACAGTCCTTTGCCTCGTTAAATATTGGGAATTTAATATTCTTCATTCCCTTATGACTTTGGTTTCCTTGGTGGTTGTCACCCATCGTCATATAAGAATCTCCATCATCCCTGTTTCGTCCATCTCTCGATTCTATCTCTCTCAGTCTCACTTGAATCTCGAGCCTCTTATTCTCTAACTCTCTGTCTCTCGCCTGTCTCACTTCATCGGCTTCTCGCGTAAGCCTTGCCTCGTTCATCTCTGCTTCGCGTATAAGCCTAGCATTATCTGCTTCGCGTATCAGTCTAGCGTCAGCCATCCTCGCTATTTCTATTTCTTTTTCTCTAACTGCTTTAGTTTCGGCTAACCTAGTCGCTTCTCGCGCCAGCTCCAATTCATTCTCTCTGTTAGCCTTCGCTTCTTCTCGTTCCTCCGCCCTCTGTTGTCGTAATTCGTTCTGTCTGTCTCTGACAAATTCCTTCAATTCTTCACCATCCAACGACTGTGCACGTCCCATATCAATCCATTGTTGCCACTCTGCGATTGACATTCTTACTTACTCACTTTTGGTCAAGTAGTAATAAATTTAACGCTCAACTATGCGCTATATAATTTCACACTCGCTTATAATAATTATTAAAATTATTAAGCGTCACACTAATGCTCCCTCTTAACGTAATACAATCTCTGGTGTATGTTACGCAATAAGGATTATCGCACCGACTCTAATGATGTATTAATTAAGCATTAATGTCAGCGTTGCGCTGATGTCCTTTAACATTCAAATAACTTTGCATTTTAATCAGTTTTGTCTCTTCAAGATAAATGTCAGTAAAGTTCAATTTAATTAACAATAATATTGTCAATTATATATCCCGACACGAGCATCCCATTTGTAGCCACCTATTATTAGCATATGCTCATTTTAGCAGGTATCAAACATGTACTGCATTTAAATAGCCAGTTCAAAGAGAAACCAATTCTTTTAAATGTAAAATATATTGATTATTATTAAAGAAACAATACAATTATGCAGTGTCCCTATTTACCTATTGGCGTTGATTGATTACTAGATTTATTATGTTTCTTAGCTTCACTTGAGTGTAGAATTCTTTCTAGTTCATCGTCCGCCAATTCTGTAAATCGTCGTAGTTCCGATCTTTGTATTTCGACAACCAAGTGTCTCGAATATGCAGTGGAATAATATATACCGAAGATATTTCGTAGTCCAGGCCGAACAACGAAATTCCAAGGAGTATATTTTGTATTCACAAATGCCAGTATTCTTACTCGAATGGATGTAATGTGTCACAATTCCAGCGTACACATCCACGTCCAGATCAACCTTGTGATCATAAATGTTTGAATCAACCGTGTGATTATCTCCAACGACTCTCTCCAATGTTCGTAGAATTCAAAATCCTCGAGCAAACTCTTCACCCACGAATGACGATAGTTCTCCAAGTTCCAGAATTTACCTCGATCGCAAAAACTGTCTTGAAAACTGAACGTCCGTTGGCCACCCTTCTTCTCAACGTCGAAGGTGCCACATACCAATCATTCTGCCGCTAATTTCACTCAAGAGTTCATTTGCCGCAACAAAATGACCCTTCGCCATTAGCTCCAACTGCAGAAATCGATCTTTCAACCGTTTCTGTCGATGACGTGTGTTTAATCAGTTAAACTGCGTTTTAATTGGCTTACGCGTCGTTACGTTGTTTTTGTTGCCATAGTCTCCAATAGCAACCAACGCTTATCAATCTCGCTGCACTTCTTTAGCGCTTCTGTAGTTTCGTTTGCTGATCGTATTACTAAATATTAATCCTTCTAACAACGCCAATTAATTAACTAATTAAATCAACGCCACTACATTGTCTGACTTAACTTCTACCTACAATTGGATGGTGTTCTGCACAAGTGGACCAACCACCAAATTCATTATTGTCCAGAAAACGATTATTTCTAAATTACTCTTTCGATTCGAATGGAAAAATCTTGAATTAAATCATGTGATAGTACAAATATACTATTGATAGACGGGTAATATTGGTTTCAATAATTTGTCAGAGATTTTGAAAATAAAAAGGAATTTGTGACTTGGTCCAATTGTGCATTACAGAGTCGTATCGACTCTGTTATGCACAATTGGACCAAGTCACGTCTATCTATGGTTAACGTGTCGCTTGGACGTGACTTGGTCCAATTGTGCATAACAGAGTCGTATCGACTCTGTTATGCACAATTGGACCAAGTCCACAAATGCGTAGCTATTAATTATCTAATTAATTAACTAACTAAACATTTTGATGGTCTAGAAGGTTGATTCCAGTATCAAAAAATGCGAAAAATTAAGCTTCATTTTATAGAAAAATAAAATAAAAAGTGAAATTTTGAGGGTTGGTCCACTTGTGCTGAACACCATCCAATTAACACTTAACACTAGACAAGTTAGATTGATAGATAATAGCGATTTAATACGCTACAATCGATATGCAAGTAACTTGTGCTTCTTGATCTTGCTTCACTTGTGTCTAGGTTTGTTTATCACGTGTTGTAAATTATTGATGTTTATTATTACGGAACTATTATTTGTGTACTGATGTGTACTTGAATGGCCTTTAGACGAGCATTGGCAAAAATTGACTGGTTTTAAGAAATAAACTACTTTTCCTGGAAGATTTCTCAAGAGTAGGCGATGAAGCTTTGGTGCTTACTGGTCTGATGTTTAATTAATAATCCATAGTCCCATTGAGTTAACCCTTTGAACCCGGAGCTCCTGTAACTCTTATGGATAACGGGCCGGAAAACTGGCCAGCCGGGTTCAGAGGGTTAAAGAGTGTAGAATATTATGGTTTTGGTCTCATCAGAAAACAGCTGCAGGTGGGTCATCGCCGAAAGTAATATTTAATTATTACAGCTTATTGTGATACTGGTTAAATAAATAAATACTCTGTTAATGTAGCTGCATGACATTTTCTCTTTTCAGTTAAATTGTATGAGGTCATCGAAACCGACAGGTCTCTCTATCTTGTCATGGAATATGCAAGCGGAGGTTTGTCGATTGTATCTCGTATGGTTTGCTCAGCATAAATCACGCTGTGACAGTTTGCTTCTATGTTTGATATCCTTGCCTTACTATCTCAGTGCTTGACATATTACTCTTTCCTGTGCAGTTATTTGCTTAGTGATTAAGTTCTGATCTGAAGAGCAATTCTCATATATCGATAAAAATTAGTCAGATGCTGACATATCCATCTTACTGATAAAAAAACCGATTACTGTACGCTGGCAATACCCTTGTCCATTTTCTGATGCAACATCAGTTATCTTTGCTGTTGTTTCACTTTCATTATTGCTTGAAAGTTCTATAAATAGGTGCCGGTACTTTGAATAAGCACTATATTTATGGTACATAAGTTAGTATGAAAAGCACTATATTTATGGTACGTAATATAGTATTAAAAAAACACTATATTTATGGTACCTGAGGTCTTGCCACTTGTAAATTCCTGTAAAAATAGCCGTTGTTTCACTCTGCAGATTTCTTCTTTGCTAAATGTTTGTAGAATGCCTTTGTTGAAAGAGAATCAAACTAAATAACTTCTTTGTATGTGTAAATGTTACTATTAATTGGCTGAATTCCTAATATATTCCTCTGTCTCTGTCTATAGATATCTATGTCTATATGCATGACTTCTTGACTGACTCCCTGCTTGGCAATGCCTTCTTGGTCGCATTTCATCATACTTGTCTGATCTTTGTCGACCTGTCTCTTACCTTGCTGCCCGACAGACTCTTCGCTCTTCAGCAAGGGTCCTTTTTCCCGCACTTCGATCTCGCACTTCTATCAGAGAGCTCTGAGCCTTTTTGATTGTGAGATCTGCCATCTGAAATGACCTCCCATTTGCCTTGCGATTGATGCCTAGGCTAAACTCGTCTCCATTCTAGAAGTTTCTCAATTCTCATGTTGATAAAAAAATTAGTCAGGCTTCTCAAGTTGTGATATCAAGTGTTAGCTGTGGCTGGACTGGGAGCGTCACTGAGTAGATCTCTTGAAGAGGTGCTTAGTGAATTCTCAAAATGAATCAATGAATTACGTAGTAATCAATGGGAAAATTGTAGCCTATTTTTGTCACTCTGATTAATGGCTTATTATGTAGAGCAACTGCTGGTTTCTTAATCTCCAACTGCTTTAGTGAGAGCACCAAGTGCCACAATATCTGTCACATACACAGAGAATTGTTCTGTGCACTGCCCCATTCACTTCAATCTTCTCTTTTGCACTGCGGTGTGTATGGAAAAGGTGCGGATGAGCTTAGCGAGGGCAAGTGTTAACTGTCCACTTACAGCTCTTGGAAATTTTGGACTTACTTAGTACTTGGTCCTTCCCGTGCAGGTCTGCATATATCTAGCACCACACCTGCACTGTTTGGTCTGCCCCAAGGTGTGCTCTTGTGTTTACTGTGCTTTCTGCCCTGATCCCCTTTTGTATATTATCTACTCTGCCGACCTTGACCAACTCTTATTGGATTATAACGCAATTCTGAGTCAATCCTATAGATGCTGTCAACCTCCAGGAATCCAGGTGTATGTTTAGTGATTGTTCACTGCCCAGCATCTGCAGCTGCCACTGCAGTTCGCTAAATCTGTAGGGCCATGGAGACCCTTGAGGCCTGGATGTCTTCGAACTGTTTTTAGCTAAACCCTTCATAGATGCAATGTATCACACTTCTCAAGTTGTCTCTGATGATTACCAGCCAGTTCTTCCATGGTCTTCCTCTTCTCCTCCTCCCTTTGGAATTCCAGGACATCACTAGTCTTGTTGGACTCTTCCATCTTCATCCATGCAGAAAGCATGCCCATCCACTTAAATCTTCTCTCTTTGATTACTTTTTCTATATACTTTCCTGGCCTCTCCTTTGTCTTGTATGTATCAATACGAATTTTATTTGATATTTTATCGTGCTTGATACATGCAGAATTCTTCTCATCCACTTTAGAATCACTCAGAATTCTTCTCATCCACTTTAGAATCACTCAGAATTCTTCTCATCCACTTTGGAATCACTCAGAATTCTTCTCATCCACTTTAGAATCACTCAGAATTCTTTTCATCCACTTTAGAATCACTCAGAATTCTTCTCATCCACTTTAGAATCACTCAGAATTCTTCTCACCCATTTTAGCATTTTAGAATCACTCAGAATTCTTCTCATCCATTTTAGAATCACTCAGAATTCTTCTCATCCATTTTAGAATCACTCAGAATTCTTCTCATCCATTTTAGAATCACTCAGAATTCTTCTCATCCATTTTAGAATCACTCAGAATTCTTCTCATCCATTTTAGAATCACTCAGAATTCTTCTCATCCACTTTAGAATCACTCAGAATTCTTCTCATCCACTTTAGAATCACTCAGAATTTTTCTCACCCATTTTAGAATCACCCAGAATTCTTCTCATCCATTTTAGAATCACTCAGAATTCTTCTCATCCATTTTAGAATCACTCAGAATTCTTTTCACCCATTTTAGAATCACTCAGAATTCTTCTCATCCACTTTAGAATCACTCAGAATTCTTTTCATCCACTTTAAAATCACTCAGAATTCTTCTCATCAACTTTAGAATCACTTAGAATTCTTCTCATCCACTTTAGAATCACTCAGAATTCTTTTCATCCACTTTAGAATTACTCAGAATTCTTCTCATCCATTTTAGAATCACTCAGAATTCTTCTCATCCACTTTAGAATCACTGAGACTATACATATATTTAAGTCGTTGATTTACTTGTTTATTTTTAGGAGAAGTATTCGATTATCTTGTTGCGCATGGCCGAATGAAAGAGAAAGAAGCAAGAGCCAAATTTAGACAGGTATATTGACCTTTCAGATTTCATGCTTGTTACATTTTGTTGTTGTTTGATTATTGTTATTGCATTGTATTTAAGCATTTATAAAGCACCTCTGGTAGGTTGAACTGTTCAGAAGCGCTCCCAGTGCCCATGACCCCATGCAAAGAAGGTTTTGAGAAGATAGAAGGAAGGAGAGAGACTGCCAGACAGAATTATAGAGCGAAGAGAAGGAGAAAGCATTTTCCAAGTGTAATTTTGTCAGAAAAAACTACAAAGAAACCGAAAACATGGTTAATGAGTCTAACCCACCGGTTTAACATTGTGCCTAAGCTTATTGCATAGCGATGAGAAGAACAATATTTCAGAATTCTTGTTGCTCTTGTACCGTTTAACTCTTCAACATCGAGTGAGGAATTTTATCGTGTGATCCATATCAACAAGCAATTTTACGACATATGACAACCCATAAAGTAAACAATCTTGAACTTGTGATATCTCGGGACTCGGTACTTGACCTACACACATAATGTAAACATCATACTTTAAGCATTTTATCTCTGCTTTCCATTCATCTGTTCAAAAAAGAGCAGATAGCAGAGTTAGGCAAACAATGTTTTTATGTTACACAAAGTTTCCGCCAAGCTTTGCCCCTCCCATTTGTTTGCTTTTCTTCTTTGAAGCCCCTGTTGATATGGATTTTAACATCAACTTATGTTTTGTTAGCATAGCAAGTTTAGAAATTGATCCAGACATATTGAACGTGCCTTCATAGAAATGAGGAAGTTGTAATTTTATAGTGTTTGAACTGTAGTCATTAAAAAATAAGACTGTAATAAGGAATTGCATGATATTCAGCATTTTATCTATCATATATCTTGATCACCTTTGCATTTTGTCCTGGGGAAACCATCCCAGGTCACGGGGGCCAACCACAGAAACAGCAGTACCAAGTTGGTCTTTTTTTAGCTTGCCTGAGGGTATAAACAAAAAACTGATTGATTGATTGATTGATTAATTGATTGATTGTTCTGCAAGTCTGTGAAACTGATTTTGCTCAGTTTTCATTAGTTCAGCCGACAGGAAATACAAATCTTAATGACTTTGTTTTGGTCGAAATTGGCGATCTTTATGTTCTCACATGCATAAAGACACAATCATATATATATATATATATATATATATATATATATATATTGCCTTTAAGTACCTCTCAAAGTGATGCATTCATTCATTCTATATATATAGTGCCCCTTCACCCAGCCCAGCCATGGTAAAAGAAAAAGTACTTAAGAGATTTATGGTCAAAACAAAGTTTGATCGTCAGGTGTAATAAATGCAGCTTTGAAGGGAGGTCATTCATGACTGTGTTGCTGATTATGTATTGCTTTATGATTATGTTGATTATGTATTGCTTTATGATTATGTATTGATTATGTATTGCTTTATGATTATGTATTGATTATGTATTCTTTTGACAGATTCTGTCTGCTGTTCAATACTGCCACCAGAAACACATTCTTCACAGAGATTTAAAGGTCAGATTTAGTTGAAATTGTTGCACCATGTATTTTTTTGGAATTGTTCTGTTCAGTACTGCAGGCATCAAGCGTGCCTCACCTTAACCCTCTTGCCCCGTATGGCCGCTATAGCGGCTTGGTGGTCTTTGACAAATACCCGTCAAGCCGCTATAGAGGCTTCAACATATAAACCGTATCCCCGTAAGGCCATTATATATATATATATATATATATATATATATATATATATATATATATAAGGCCATTATATATATATTATAATATATATATATTATATACATATTATATATATTATATATATAATATATATATAATATATATATACATATTATATATATTATATATATATATAATATATATATAATATGTATATATATATATTATATATATATAATATATATATATATATATATTATATTATATATAATATATATTTTATATATATAATATATATTATATATATATAATATATATTATATATATTTTATATATTTATATTAAATATTATATTTATATATTATATATATATAATATATATATATAATATATATATAATATATATATATATTATATATATTATGTATATATTATATATACAGGGCCATCGGGTGGGCGTTCCGCTTGCTGTGGGGCTATAGGGGTGAGAGGGTTAAGACATTGCCATTGGATTTAGTTGACCCCTCGCATACCAAACTGTACAAGTAAATTGTTTGGGAAATTCTATGCCCTCAGTTGGTAAAGGGTTAAGTTGTTAAGACACATTTTCTTTTATTTACATATACCTAACCCGTTGCTGTTTCTTTTCATTGATACTTCAAAATGTTAAACTGACAATGGGCCAGTATTCGTTTTTTATTCGCTGAAATATACATTTAGTGTGAACAGATGCTTTTGTTATTTATATTGTTACTTGAAGCATTAAAGACTGTGTTTATGGTTATTGTCCTGTCATCAGGTCCTCATTAACCCTGCTGTTGATTCAGGTGCTGTGATTACCCTCGAATACCCAGTCAACCCACTCCGCCATACATGTATTTGTTTATAACTGTGAAATCCTTAAAACTGCAGTCATGAGTGCTGCTGCACCTATTAATGCCCACCTTATTATCAGACCTGCCTGTCATTTATGCTTGTGTGCTGGATAGTATTCTGAGATGCTTTTGAAAGGCTGTATCTGCCTGAGTCTGTCTAAAATAGTAATTAAGTAATTAAATGGTAATTAAGTATTTAATTAAATAGCAGACTGTAGGATGACCTTATAACTGGCATGAGAACTATAACTCATACAGTGCAGTGTTGACTGACTTTACTAGGTCTACATTAATCATTTTCTGTACTGAAATCATCTTTACCAGGTCAGGGCCATGGAGATAGGGACTCAGACCATTATAGAAGAGGGATAACTTAATTACTTTAAGGGAGCTTGTTGTGTCCGATGACCTGTCAAATAGCCCGGTCAAAATAGCCCCGTCAAAATAGCCCCGTCAAAACAGCTCCGTCGTAATTGATCACCGACAAAACAGCCCCGAAAAAAGCGGTCCCCGACAAAATAGTTAATGGTCCCTTTGGCTCTGCCTATGGTCCTTAGAGTCCATTCCGAAAAGTTTTATTCTAACATCAAAACTGTCCTCTTTAGCTGTGCTGAAGTCATCATTTGCCAGGTCAAGGCCTGGAGATAGGGACTCTATCCATCAAAGAACAAGGATTACTTGCTTAATTACTTTAACCCTTTACCGGTTCATTTTTAAATTTTAAGCCCGTTTTCAGCGAATATACTCGGGGCAAACGCGTGAAGGATTAAAGGAGACTTATGAGTAGTTGTCTTGAAGGTGTGCTATATAGATCTCTGTTATGAATGAATGAATAACATTGAATATGATACTTCCTGCTAGCATCATGCCCAGAGTTTAACACCCGGCATTAGCTTTATTAACCCATTAGTTTGCCACCTACCAGCAATCCATGTGTGTAAACGCCGGCCACTGTTGCCTCTTCCAGTTTTCTGTGCATTATTTTCTGTGCATTATTTTTGCATGCTGATGAAATTTCTATTCTTAACAACATTTAACATAATTTCTGTAGGTTGTGCTATGTAATTTTTTCCAAAGACGATTATAATTTGGACTTGGATTGTACTGTAAGTCTTGCACATGTTGCAGGCTGAAAATCTTCTCATGGACAGCGAGTTTAACATAAAAATAGCCGACTTTGGGTTCAGCAACGAATTTACGCCTGGCAACAAACTGGATACGTTCTGTGGAAGTCCGCCGTATGCCGCTCCGGAACTCTTTCAAGGTCAGAGCTTTGCTTGATTGCCTTGGCTACCTAGGTTAACAGGTCTTGAAATAGCAGCCATTTGCTTGTTGTTGATTGATGCAATGGAACTTTTCAGTCTTGCCAGGTCTCAGGTACTGGTGTAAGTTGGGTTAGGAAGCGTGTGTATATTCTCATGTTGTAGGCCATTGTACCACGTGTTGCTGAAACTATATGTTATCTGTAACTGATATTTCAATGCTGTCATGAATTATCCTAACATGCCTAACCTAGGTGACCTATATACAATAGGACTGTGGTTTCTTTTTGAGCTGCCCCTTTTGACTCCATTACAGCATTTTGTCTGATTTAATCTAATGAATGTACTCTGATTTATTGTTGAACTGATCAACTTTATCATCTTGTTAGTTTGTCAATTCTACATTGATCAATCATATAAATGGATTGATTTTTTGGTCAACTGTTAATTACAATTTGGTGCACAGGCATATCTAATAAACACTGCAAACAATAAATGTTTTGCGCATCATGCTGTGGGCTGGGGAATTAAGTAGTCATGAGTACAGGGCGGAGGGAGGCGTAGCTTATTATAAAAATGGTCGTACCGACCCGTTAAGAATATGGCTATCTCAATAACAATTATATCCACGTGACTTGTGTTAAAGTAATTAGATGATGATGTAGTACGTGGCATTTGCTTAGACCACTAAGAGCATGTCAACGGTTTTTATTTGGAAATAAATATCATGGGAATCCTGCAACAGGCATAAGATTCTAGAAATCATTGAACATGTGCTGCTTTTATAATTGTCATCAACAAAGATCTTTGATGCAGTGCATGATGATTATGTATGAATGTATAATTGTATATATGCATGAAATGTATAATCGTATATCTACGAATGAATATGTTAGAATGAATGTATGGGAATGAATGTGTTACAATGAATAACTGTATACATACACGTGTTTACGAATATGCATGCATGTGTGACTTGTGGCTGGGTTTTTGTGATTCTCCTGCATTGTTAATATCAATGTCTCTGCGGGGGGAAGTTCCCTCCCCAGAAATGGCATTGCCTCCAGAGAAATTCGAGAGGTTTTTTTACATGTTATATGCATTCCATTCCCTCCCCAAACCCGGTCCCCAGAAAAATGACACACATAACATCAAAATAAAATGATTGATTGATTGACTTCAAAGTCTAGAATTTATTAACTTACCGAAATTTGGACAGAAAGACTACATGTGTAAGGAAGGTTGTCAGAAAAAGTTAACTTTTTTTATCAGAGAGTGTCTTGTGGGTCAGTGGCTGCCGTCTGCCCGAATCAGCCATTTTTGCCGCTCCCCAGAAACCCGATTCCCCCTCCCAAAGCGGGGGACTAGATCTATTAAACACTGATGCTACTAGGATTTCTATCGGTGGATTTAGTTGGGTTGGTAGTTGGTGCAGAGTGTGAGTGACATCACTCTAAAGAGGTTAATTCAAACTGATATCTGTATCCATCACTGCCGTATAAATTTTGAGCTTTATGCAGTGGCGGCGCCAAGATTTCAGTTTTGAGGGCTGAATCTACGGGGAGAAAATTTTCCGTTTTCAGTCGCCAAAATTTCTGACGACCTTTTTTTTAGTCATTTAGCCAAAATTTCAAAAAAACTCCATTTCAGCTGTCAAAATTTCTGACAACCTTTTTTTAGTCGTTTGGTCGAAATCTTGGTGTAAATGGTCTTTTTTCATTCCGCCAAACTGTCTGATAAACCAACCTTATGCACATGTTTAAGTTTTTATGGGGAGCTAATCATGCAAATATTTCATTTTTCATGGAAAAAATGGATGGCCTTAGGTCCCTCCCTAGCGCCGCTGCTGCTTTTATAGGATGTCTACATTGGTTGGATCTGTTTTTCCTACGTTTTTGAAACAGGGAAGAAATACGATGGTCCCGAGGTCGATGCGTGGAGCCTTGGTGTCATCTTGTACACGTTGGTCAGCGGATCACTGCCATTCGATGGGCAGAATCTAAAGGTCGGAACTGTGATTTTATATTTATTCACTCAAAACTCAGACCTATCTTTTTAAACAATCATATAACTGCAATTAAGTTTTTGAACTCATGTATAGCGCCCTTTCTTTTGGCCTTGGTTGAGCTATGGCGCTATAGAACTCGTCTTACTGTATTATTATTATTATTGTTGTTGTTGTTATTATTATACAAAGTTCAGTTGGATTATATGGCATTGTTACAAAGGCAATGTGGAAGAGAAGCAGTTGGCGTTCCCACGTTGGACTGCTACCGAGATTCTTTGAAGAAGGTAAATTGTCTCGAGTCTGTCCTGTGTCGCCTCAGTCAACCTTTGTCCCAGGTCTTACACAAAGTCCAGTCCTTCCAAGCTCCAGGAACTGTTGGATTCCACTGCCACGAAGGCATGTGTCCAGGCAAAAAATTATTATTATTATATGAATTTGTTTTTTAATTCGTTACATAGATTTATATTTCCACCCCTTCGAGGTTACTACAAAGTGCTCCCAAACTAGGCAAGGCTAAAAAGGACAGTTTTGAGTTTTGGGTAGAACACATTGGAATGCACATTGGATGCGAAACAAATTAAACAAGCAAGCAATGTCAGTTTGAAATTACACGAAAATTATTATTATTAGTAAGGATTTAAAGTTCTGTTTCTGTTCTTATTGCTAGAGGTTAAAGAATTTTGCCGTTGATGAAATTCTGTGATCTGTTAGGAATTGCGAGAGCGAGTTTTACGAGGGAAGTATCGTATTCCGTTCTACATGTCAACAGAATGTGAAAATCTGCTCAAGAAATTCCTTGTACTAAATCCTGTGAAGCGGGCCGCACTGGAGGTAAGCAACTGTGGGGCGCGGTGGTGTAGTGGTGGCGTCGTTGCCTTGAAGCCGGAAGGTTTGAGGTTCAAATCCACCTCGCCGCGTAGGGACCTTGGGCAAGTCCTTCACTCGCAATTGCTCAGCGCTTCGGTGTGAAACTCCGATGCAGTGTCCGCTCTGCATTCGGGAGCGCCTCTGAGTAGAGAGCTTGAAGGGGCGCTATAACAAGTGCACATACAAACCAAACTGGTGGTGGTAATTGCAGTTTAACGTCACTGTGTGGTAACAAAGACCATTAGTTATGCCCTCCTCCTTTATCCAGGCTTTGGACTGGCAATTGGCAAAGTGCAACCAGTGGTGGAATAAGCAACTGATTACTCTTCTTCATAAGAGATCAGTTTTCATTCATCGTGCCGTGCATTAGGTGACCTTCTGTGCCACTTAAAATTCTTCAAAATTTTGTGTTTGTTTTTGTTTTTCGGATTGTTTCTTATAATTTTCTTAAATAAAGATTAGTGCTGGTGTTGTTATGATTTTAATATGGTAAATAATAATTGGTGCGATGTCTCTGAAAAGATTCAGGATTTATAATTTACTGACTGATAGGAAAACTGTTAGATGCTAAACATATGTGACACAGGGGCTCAAAACCCGTCACATGTCGGTTTTGACCTTATGATTTAGTCATATGCTACAATGACCATGCTCTAAAATGCTTTCAACACAATGAAATTATCTTTTTTCTAACAAAAGTTGTGCTCGTTTTATTCTTTCATTAGTTTATAGTGAAAAAATAAAAAAAAGTTACTGAATATTCGTGTCATCCAAGTCTACTGAATCCACTAAGCTATTATTCTGAAATTAATTTTTCTGGGCATTAGAGGCATATATTCTGAATCAGATAACCCAAACGGCATCAAAATCAGTTCACTACTTCGCAAATTAGGGCGAATTCACCGTCATATACTGAATTGAAGAATAAACTGCATTCCTTACCCCTCTCGCCTATTTCGGCGTCTAGCGCAATATCTAGCATGCGACAAACAACTGGTTTCGAGCCCCTGCGTCACATATTAATTCCGACTCTCTTTAAAAAAATGGCAATTATAGTTTAGAATACATGGTTAAGTTTTTTTGTGTGCTATATTTGCAGTCTGTAATGAATGATCCATGGATAAACAACGGTTATGAAGACGATAAACTGAGACCGTTCCAGGAACCACCAAATCTGATCGATGACAGAAGACTAGGTAAATATTGCCACACCATTTCAGTGGACTGTCAAACCAGTTTAATGCGCAGGAGCTAATAGCATGTGATACAGGAACTTGTTGCGTTGCAGTCTGATTGAACTGGTCTGAATACAGATTCTGGTTGATTGAACCCTGCAGAGAGCAGTGTATCTGTATAGGTGAACTTAATATACATATATGTATATTACTGAGCACTTATCTCTCCAATACCAAAACCTAGTTGCAGCTAGAATTGAAGTTAGATATCGTATTTGTGCCCTTATTTCCAACTTTCAGCTTAGTTCCCAAGCTGATGATATCGAATGCTTAGATATCTAGCATTATGTTATAGAATTAGTTGTTTGTCTGACACAGCACTGTGATGTCAGTAACTTTTGGCACTCACACCACTGCAGTATCAGTTGTAGCACACACACTATGATGTCAGTTAACTTTTGTTGTCACACTTATGGTAAATCACTGTGATGTCAGTTGCAGCACCCACACCACTGAGATGTCGGTAACTTTTTGCCACACTTAAATTGCTCCAATGTCAGTTGTGGCACACAAATCACTGGGATGTTCGTTGTCACACACGTGTACACACACACACACACGAATGCACACGCACACAAACACACTATAATGTCAGTTGTGGCACACACTCATACATACACACACCACTGGGATGTCATATGTGACACTCACTCATACACATATGCTCAACACTGTCATGTCAATTATTCACTAGTTGAATAAATGCTCTTGAGTGCTGTAATACGCCGAGCAAATTTCTGTCCAGGGTAACGGCCTCTGTTGTCATAGACCCTGGTCAAATCATATCCAATTTTATTCATCCATCCATCAATAGTGGCACATTCATCCACACACATACACACGCACCACTGAGATGTCAGTTGTGGCATACCTGCATCACTATGACTATGTTTTGTTTTCTTCAACTTTCCATCAGATATTATGGTGTCAATGGGATTCAGCCGAAGAGACATTCTCGATTCGTTAACCGACAATAAATATGATCATCTTACGGCAACTTATCTTCTACTGGACCGTACCAAACCAGACGTGAGAGTTTCTTCAAGTTCTTTTCAATAATTTTATCTTTATCTGTTCTTATGACCAACCCATACGTAAGAGGCTTCAGGGCTTCATTTAATTTGACTATTTATTAGATAGGTGTTGACAATTAGATTTGCAGCCAAGGACGACGTTTGACAAAAAAAATGTCATCAAGGGCGGATACAGAAATTTTCGAAGGGGTGGGACAACATTTCTGGTCTTAAGAGAGGAAAAAATTGTCGTCTTTGTCGCCGAAAATCTGATGACTTTTGTTCAACTTTCTGAACCAGAAAGAAATTTCTAAATGGGGGTGGGCATGGCCGGATTGGCCCCCTCCCTGGATCCGCCCCTGAATGTCATTGTATTTTGTTGTATAGATTATAAATCAATATAGTGCCGCAGGAAGTGCACACCAATCACAATTGCTCATAGTTCAAGGGACCCAGAGAAAATACAATGGTTTTGAGACAACGAAAAGAAGCACTTGGCCCACTAGTTAATAAAGAGTAGCGTGTTGAAGGAGAGGTCTGGTTCCATAGTGCAGGGCTAATGAAGGCTATGGCTTGTGTTTTTGCTAACTTAGGAGTCCCTGCTCACAGGGCGAAGAAATCATGCCAGTCAAATGTGCATGGGGCTCATTGTGCCTTCTTCATGGCTAGCCCTGCGACCTGGAAGGGCTTCCTGTAGACTACTCTTTGTCAAGAGCCTATTGGTCTCCCTGTCTCATTTTCTCACTGTTCATAACAAACAAGATCAAACTAAACTAAGTAGTATGTAAACAACATTCTAGCTATATGTTTTCCTCATCTGGTTGTTGGCAGCGCCCAGTCATGACGTCTGGGGCGTAGGTTATGACCCGTTTTATTGCTTTATTGAAGTTCGTTTTAGTTACTATAGATAGGAGAACGTTGAATGCAAGTAATTCCTATTAATACAGTCCTATTCGACCGAGGTTGGGCTGGGAACACTTCTGATTATGCAACCTTGATGGGTCGCTATATCAAATTGCTGTAATAAATAATGAATAGTGGGCAAAGAGAAGTGACTGAGGTGAACAATATCCAAGACGCCTACTGTTTTTTTGTGCAGATGGACCTGGTGCCACGATCTGAAAGCAACATGTCGCTCCGACCGTACCTGAGTCGTGCGCAGACGGAGGGCACGTCCGGTCCGTCGCCTGCCGGGTCCAACGGCCGCGTCCAGAGAAGTGCATCCGCCGTCACGACAACCAAACAACCTCCGACCAAACCATACGGACAGGATGTTCACCAGGGTTTGTAGCTCTTCCACTTCCACTGTCTTTCCTATCTGCTTCGATTATCAGTAAGTAAGTATAAAAGTGAAGTCCTATCCTGTTCTATGAGGAGCATAGGGAGGCGCTCATCTCCTTTTCAATGGCCCTGAGCCAGCAATGGACGAATCCCAAGGTCCTGGACACGAGGCCAGTGTATCGCAGGACTTGCTGTTTGCTTCCCAGCTTATGCCGGTACCAAATTATACTGCTTGGTGACAGAGGCACGTGTGCATGAACAACTTGCCCAAGGTCGTTACCCGGAGTCGAACCCTCAATCTCCCGCTCTGGGAGCGGATGTGTTATCAGTCTGCCACCAGGTCGCACAAGTAAGTATAGTCTTTCATATAACCAGCTGCCAAACAACACTGTGCATGTTTTATTGCTTTATTGCAAACTTGTAGCACATGTATATAAAAATTCACATAAGACATCAAAAACTAACAAGACCATTGAACTAAACTAAGTAGTATGCAAACAACATTCTAGCTATATTATGTTTTCCTCATTTGGTTGTTGTCTGCTGTTGGCAGCATCCAGTCATGGCATCTGTGGTGTAGGTTATGACCCGTTTGATTGCTTTATTAAAGTTCGTTTTAGTTAGGATAGATAGGAGAATGCAATTAATCCCAACGGCTTTGTTTATCACTGCCAAGCTGGGAATAACAGATTTCCCATATAGATCTTGTCAGTGGAACGTTGTAGCATTGTGTGTTCTTTTTTAGCTGTTATTTCGAATGCTCCTTATGTGAATGGTATGCCTGAGGGTGACATCTCTGCCAAAGAGAACGTCTACTCTCCCTCTCCCGTGACAATTCCACCTGCCATACCAGAGAATTCGGTGGCTGACACAGTGGAACCAGCCGAGGTACGTATCATGTGCCAAAACAATGCATACGATGCTCATTGTTCAAATGATATTGCACACGATATGGTTCCACAATATGCTCAATTTCATGCCATGTGTTTTTGTGCATGTCACCACAAAGCCAGTCTAGCTTAAAAATTAACTTTTTTAGTTTTCATCGCTCTCTTGTTGATGCTTTATTTAGCTTTCCAGAACTGTTAGCGGTTTTTCTATATCTCAACATTTTTGGTGGTAGGACCTCGCTCTGAAATGGCATCCCTTTGACTTCACTCCCTTTCCAGAACTCCTTCTCAGACATTCCTCTCTCATCTTAAGAAAGTTTTATTTATAGTGCTGTGCTTGGGAGTGCTTCTGAGTAGTCCCTTTGTAGAGGAGCTATAGAAATTCATTCAATGAGTAAATGAATGAATATTGTTGCTGATGTTCTCAAATAAATGCAGTTGATGGCTTTAAGTCTGTCTATATTCTAGTTGTGCAACACTTTTTGCTCGTTTAGATATCTCCAAGTTTTGACGGAGACAGCTTCACACCTGGCACCAAACTGACGTCTGCAAGGAACGGAATCGGGATCCACCGTCGAATTACGAATCACGGAGAGGGACTTTCGAACGCGTCTTCCTCTGTCGAGAGGGCGCACAGCACTGCCGTACGTGGAGATTCGCTTACGAGGCCAGATGTAAAAAGGTGAGACCTAAGTGGCTTTGCATGTAATGGATATTGACGCATTAGGGTGAGATCAAGGACTTTTATACACAGGACTGGTTTCTTCTTCTTTAGCCGCCTTGTACAGGTTTTTGTGCAATAATCGGAGTTCCGGAAAATTTCAAATCTTATTTACAAAATAAAAGCATTCATTTAGTTACATCTATGAAAACAGATTGACGACTAATTATGTTTGCAAAATAAACAAATGCCTTTGGAGATCCTAGCGATAGAAACGGAATTTTCAATGGAACGCCATATATCGCTGAGAGTGAAATCATGACCACAATGTGGTCCCAAGTAATCTATCCTCTGATATAGAATCCTTGGGGTGAGATATTTAACTATCTGTTGCCAGAGAGTTGAGATTAAGTAGACAATAATGATGCTTGCCCATATGATCTCTTAGTTCCCTGGGCAAGGACTACCATGGCCCAACTTGCTTCTTTGCCATTGTGGTCCCTTCTATGTGAACCTCCCTCCCTCAGTTTTTACTGTTTACATATCGATATTCGAATTCGTTTACAAAAATTATTATGCATTTGTACTGACTATTATCTGATCTTATCTGACAATTTATAAAGCGCTTCTCGCAGCAAGAGCCTTTCAGAAGTGCTCAAGAAACCTCAAGAAAAAAGGTAAGTTTTTAGACGAGAGAAAGACGAGGATACACTACCAGAAAGGATGGCAGAGCGAACTGATGGGGGAAGCCGATTCCATAGGGAGGAACCAATGCAGGCAAATGTTAACTTAGAGATTGCCGTGAGAGCATGCTAATTGCAGGAATAGATGGTATCTTCAGTGCTGAGTTATCATGGGTTATTTTATATAAAAGGGTCATTGACATATAGATATCGATAAAGTATGTCGATTCGCAGCATTTCTAGTGCAGCATCATCACTCATTTAGTCAAATTACAGCATTTTGTGATGGTGAAAAATGAAAACAAGTGAGCAAGACATGTAAATTACGGAACCTCTTTGACACTTTAGCGTCGATGAATCGGTACTGCTGCCATCTTTGTTACACTGCCAACCTCAGCTGCATTTTCTATAGGGCCAGATAAGAAACCGAAAGCCAGTTTCCAACTGTATGTTTACAGTCGAAAACCTTTTTTAAAATTTGATATTGACAACCCTCATTGTAAGCGAACTAACAATGGTATTTATTGTAAATGAACTAACAATGGTATTCATTGTAAACGAACTAACAATGGTATTCATTGTAAACGAACTGACAATGGTATTTATTGTAAACGAACTAACAATGGTATTTATTGTAAACGAACTAACAATGGTATTTATTGTAAACGAACTAACAATGGTATTTATTGTAAACGAACTAACAATGGTATTCATTGCAAACGAACTAACAATGGTATTTATGGTAAACAAACTAACAATTTTATTCATTTGTTGCTTTTGTTGTAGGACCAAAAACGACGGACAGCTGCCATCGACTTCTCCGCCTGGAAGTTCCCGATTCATCCGTGGCATCATGGCGCGTAACACGGTTCACGGGGGACCAATCGAGGAGAGGCACCTGCCGGCGTACAGCGCCAACTCGGAGAATCAGGAACCGATGCCACTGACGCGATCGACGCGAATGTCGTTCTTCGACAAACTGTCCGTCAAATTCAACAGAAAGTAAGTGGCTTGGGTTTCTTTTTGTTTGTTTGTTTGTTTGTGCACTTGTTATAGCGCCCCTTCAAGCTCTCTGTACTCAGAGGCGCTCCCGACTGCAGAGCGGACACTGCATCGGAGTTTCACGCCGAAGCGCTGAGCAATTGCGAGTGAAGGACTTGCCCAAGGTCCCTACGCGGCGATTTGAGCTGGATGCGAACCTCGAACCGTCCAGCTTCAAGGCAACGACGCCACCACTAAACCACCGCACCCCACATCTTTACTTGTGGAGGATCATAGAATGTATAAATTAATTTGACACATTGGCCTCTGCATTCAAAGTGCAAATATAGAAAATGACGACATAAAATAGAGTGGTATCAAGTGCTTTTATTTTTATTAATATTGAATTTATTAGCTATTATTATTATTATATTATTATTATTATTTCCATTCAAGCCACTTGTGAAAGTATGTATTTTTAAACTGATACCTCGAGTATGGTGATGCCATACTGTGGACCATTTAAAATGTGATCATTGTGAACAATTAAAAGATACTGATTTAAAAAAAATTCCTTAACTATTTCGTGAGATTGATAGATGGAGGCGTGGCCTCTAGCAAATTCCAGTGAAAACCAATTTCAATATTTTGATGGGTGACCATGTTCAGGGTCGTGTATCTCAGACTGTTCTCAGTAAATAAAACCAATGTCATGTGGTCCCTTTTCACATGTGTCGCCACATGTAATTTGCACTCTTTGTTCAGAATTTTCTTTGTTGAATTTGATCTGTGTGGGTTTTTTGTGCATAAAAGTATTTCAAGTTTTATGTTGTGTTAGAAAATACCTAAATGCATCTAAACATCAAAATCAAGAGTGTTTCATAGAATTATGAGATTCTTAAATATCGACCAAACAAGAATTTTTTGCATCCATTATGCATCAATAATAGTACTATGTTCTTAAGAAGAATTTGTAGTTTTAGTAACTAATTTTAGGGCTGTCAACCTATGAATATCAAGTCATCCATTCGCACGATCACACCCGGACCTCTTAGTGCAAAAATATTTAATAAAATACGGTCTTCTGCAAAGCATAAATTTTCTATTCCACACTAAGCTTTGTTACTTAACGACTCGGTCTTTTGAGATATCAGATGAGATTATTTTCAGCCATTGCTGTGTCGTCAATAAAAGTTTGAGAAGTTTATCAGAATCTGTTTCACTGTCTGTTCATGTGACTTTAAAGGTTTATAATAAAATATGCGTCAGGTTGTAATTATCTAGCAGTAACAGGTAATTTAGCTAATTATAAAAATCAACAGCTATTGAGCGATAGGCTGCCATTTTATGTGCTGTGTATAGAAATGCATCAAAATGAGCTCAAATATTCTTGACGACGTTTTTCTACCATTTTGACAGCCCTAAATATGTTCTTAGGTTTCTATTACGAAGACTTAACTAAATGAATTTGAGTACTAGAATAAATTGGGTATCAATATTACATGAATGCATGCATGAATAATAATCCGGGAAGAGGGGGTATGGCTAGTATAAACCATTTGCTTCTTCTGGATGATCGTGTGAACTCCGCCACTCACAGTGCCAATCCCAAGCCCGGGTAAAGGAGGATGATGATGACGTTAATGATCTTTTACGTGGCAATAAAAAGATTAATTCATTTAAAGTTTTACAGATTGGTATATTGAGGTGTATATATGCATAATTGCCTAGCAGGCCAAGCTCCGATCTATCTTATGGAACTCTGTGTACCTGTGCCATCCGTTCCAGGCCGTAGATTCCTTCACTCTGCTATGCATGGTGACCTAGTTGTCCCTATGGCTCGATCTTCCACAGTGCTGCACAGAAGCTTTGCTATGGTCGGTCCGTCTTTCTGGAATAAGTTACCTATTAGTCTCCATAATGAGCTTCTTTGTCTTTCTTTGCCCCTTTTCCGCAAGCGTTTGAAAACCATTCTCTTTGATTGTGGTTTGGTGTCAGGTCGGGATCACCTCTGAGGAGTTCTCTTGAAGTGGCGCTATATAAATGTACGATTACAATTACAATTATATATGCATATATATATATAGATATTAATTTCGGTCATGGAATTTGCAGCAAATTACTGCGCAGGTCGACGCGTGAACCACGGGCCGTCCGTTCGGAGCAGGACCAAGCGAAGCCTCGCTCGCTCCGCTTCACGTGGAACATGAAGACAACGAGCTCCATGGATCCGATCGACATCATGCGTGAGATACGACGCGTTCTCGACCTCAACCAGTGCGACTACGAGCAGCGCGAACGATTCCTGCTGCTCTGCGCCCACGGTGAGCAGAGCACGAGCGGCGGGAGCGTCATCCAGTGGGAAATGGAGGTCTGTAAGCTGCCGCGGCTCTCGCTCAATGGCGTCCGCTTCAAGCGCATTTCCGGAACGTCGTCCGTCTACAAGAACGTTGCAAGCAAGATCGCCAACGAGCTGAAGTTGTGAAGAACTGCATTCCTCCGCTGGTCCGGCCGCGCTCGGAGTCGGACGTCGTCCGTGCGGCTGTGATCGATGATAATAATCTTCGTTCCTCTTCTATTTCTTCTTCTTCGTGACTTTGCGTCTGGGGGGAAAAATGCTGCCGCCGGCGATGGTGACTTGGTTTTTGTTTGACGTTAACACGTAACTAGCTCTGGATGTTCGGATCCGGACGTTTATTTTGCGTCGTCTAAGCGGCGAATACTAGTAATAATTTCTGATTTCATATCATGTCCTACGCGCTAATGTGAGTGACGGTGGCCAATTTACGATCGAAATTCTGAATAGACGGAAGGATTTTTCGTCGTGTATGTTGCAGTGGTTTGAGGCTGGTGGTGTGTTTGTGTCGACGTTCTTCTGATTTTCTTTGGACGATTTTATTCCTGTCTTGCACTGCAATGCGATGTTGACGCACGTAATCGGCCGTAACAATTAACTGTGCGATCCCTGTGATGTCCGATGTGGAGTTGTTTGCTTTCGTGTTTAATCCGAACCGATGTTCAGTCTTTGCGATGAACGCTGCCTAGGTGTTTAGCCGAACGAGCAAGCGGTTCATGCTCGAATCGGTAACCATGGTAACAGTTTCCAGGGCTGTTGTAGTATCTATGGGTCGTCGTCGGCAACCACACGTAGTTCTCGGGTCGACTGATGTTAAATTATCTGTGAAATTGTGTTGCGTCTATGCATTTATATAGCGCCTCTCGCAGAATGACTACTCAGAGGCACTCCAGAAGTGGATTTTTAGAAGTGGATGGAATTTTATCATTTACGATCAGACAATTTGTGTCATATGCTATCAGACACCATCCTCCTAAGACTGAGTCTGTTTTATTTTTTTCTTGTGTTTTGGAAATGTCTTTTATTCTAAAGTTCTGCAGTTTCGTTGCCTGCAAAGATAGATTGTCCTTGGAAACTGTTACCAAGAGATACTCGCTGCAGTGAGAAATGATCAACGCGTAGTTATTTTTTGAAGGAGTTCATGCGTTTGCAGCCTTTTAATACAAAGCCAGCATACAGCAATTTGCAATACGTTTCTGTAGCTTTACTGTGCGAAAGCAGACCAAACTGTTGATTGTGTTATGATCTGGAACGCTTGGTCACTTTTCTTTCTTCTGTCCAATCCATCAAGTTTAGTTGAATCTCACCGACTGTCTCTGTCTTTAAAGTTTTCCAGTTTTAATAATAGTTTCTGTACAAAACGAGGGCAACCTGTATCAGTTGACTGCCGTTATTGGTGTAATACGGTTTGTGTGAGACTGTAATCTACGTAGTACTAATTTGCGTATACGCTGTAGTTTTAATCTTCATTTCGTACCGTGCAATTTCTATGTAGTGAATGTCTTCTGATTCTGCTGTTTGGTTGGGTATCTGCATTGGTAGGATCAGTAACCGGTGCTAACCTTCAAAACTGTGTTACAACATCATTTCTGTGCAGTTATCAGTACATGCTTTCTTCGGCCGTTGAGAAACTTTTATTAGGTTGCTTGTCTGTCAATTGATTCTGGGCTGTTAAACTACGATAATGAGGGACATTACGCACACTTGATTAGTATTCTGTGCATATATATATTAATTATATATAATATACGTATATACATATGTGTGTATGTAAGTCTAATCTTTGCATGCGCAATATATATTTGTGCGCATGTTATGTGAACGTCTCTTTTAATGTCTGATGCGCAAACGCCCAGCGGCTGGGGAGTACGTAAAGTTGTAGAGATATGACAGTTGACATCATCCAAAATTAGTTGCAGAGAGAATGAGGCTGCACACTCCCTCTAAAGGAATACGTCTTTGAAACTTCAGGGTTTGAATATATAGTGGTCTCTGAGATGGTTGCCAGGGAACTGAAATCAATGCAGACAGTGAGCGAGAACATTTTGATGTTAGAAGGCATTTTGGTGTTCTTTATTGAATGCCTGTGGTGCAAGATGCACGTGCAAGCATGTGGTCACTTGGTACCAATGATTGTTCTTCTGTTATCATTAATCACATATATATTATAAATGACATATATATTATATATATTTCTGATTATGTATATTATATATATATATATGCTTTGTGTATATATCTGATTATTTATATAGATATATATATAATATCTGATTATGTATTATATGCATGACATATATGCATGTAGGACTATATCATACTTCATGTATATATTAATAGACTTTTATGTTTCTTCTGTACATATTAACTAGATAGACCTCTCACCGTGGCATGCTCTGTTTTATGCAAATTCTGAGATTTTGTTGTTGGGAACATAGATACAGACGTTTAATTACGCTTTCCGATTCGCAATCGTAACCATCGGGTTTGTGTAGCTGTGTAGCACCTCTTAAAGAGGACACCCCCACCCTAGAGCAGGTGCAGCCAACCTGAATAATGCAAGAATTTGTGACCTTGTTAATGCGTTAACGGCGAGTATGTACTGACTGTGACTGGGAAAACCAGTGCAGCTAATTATTAGAGGATTAAGACAAGACGTTGTTATAATTCATCTGCTGTGCATTTGCTGGTAAAGGTAGCGCTTGGATAAATGCTCTGCTGTTCATTTGGTAGCGCTTGAATAAATGCTTTGTGTTTTGCGGAGGATTGTTCAGGGTTTGTTTTTCGACCAGCGTTAACTTGATACGTTACGTGGCTGTCTGTCTGTCTGTCTGTCTGTCTGCAGGAAATCTACAGAACTTTGAATTTGCAAGGAGCGTTGCTTTCTTTGCTTTCTCAGTGAACATTGTTTAATAACGGCGCATAGAGCTTAACAACACCTGTCATTAATTTACTTGTCTTATTAGTAAGTATGCGACTTGCTGGTGAAGCATTGTTAGAGGCCGCTGTTGATCTGCAGTAACTCGTTTATTCTTCTGTATTGTTTATGATTGATACATCTCTCTTTTGACTGATGGCTCCACCTGCAGAGCTCTTCACGAACCAAAAACTTCAGCTGATCAGTGATCACCTACAAGTTGTGCTTGGGTTAAAGAATCACTTTTATATGGAATGTGCGCCAATCAAGGCAGGGCTGTTTTTAAGGAATTTTTAGAACTGCACAACTCCTTTTTTCCTTTCCCATCCTCCATGGTAAATTACTTCCAATTGGAGCACAGTGACGTTTTTTGCTAGTTTTAACTGTACAGAAGTGCTTCTACAACTGCACAAATACATTTAGAACTGCACATTTTGTGTACAACTGCACGTTAAAAAAGCCCTGAACCAAGGAGCTTTCGCCATCAAGGAGTGGGAGGAGGAGGAGGATGTGCTTGGGGCGAACCTGTATAGAACTTGACTCATTCGGATCAGTGTCTTTTTTATTGGATCTTCATAGGTAACAACCGTTTCTGTTTCAAGGAAGTGTTTCTGCTTGTTTCAACGATCGGGATGACCTTTGTTCGGTAGCATTACGTCGTTGTGTAATTAAACTTTTATTACTTTGATCCGTTACGTTACACTTGTAGATAAAGCTGTTTAATAATTAAACATGTGTAGATAGAGTGAGGCGTTGGATTGCAAGTGCCGCTGTACAATGCATGATTACAAGGAAATGTGTATGCACGCATGTCATTTGTGTCTGGCACTGTCAGTTAATTCTTTGTACAACGTATGTACTTTGTGCTTGAATGAATAGCATAACGTAGATTCTAATGGAGATTGGGTTGCCAGTCTTGTGGGGCGCGGTGGTGTAGTGGGTATGTTCGTTGTTGTGCAGCCGGAGGATTGCAGGTTCGAATCCACTTCAAGCTGTCATGTATGGACCATGGGCATGTCCTTCACTCGCAATTGCTCAGCGCTTCGGCGTGAAACCCCGATTCAGTGTCTGTGCTGTTGTCGGGAGTGCTTCTGGGTAGAAATTTTGAATGAGCGCTATAGGAAGTGCACATACATACATTCTTACATACATAGTGCGTACATACATACATACAATATATGCTCAGCAAGGACTGATGTTAATTAACGTGCTTGGTTATTTGTGCGCATTGAATGGAAATTTTTAACTCAATATATACTTAGTTGTGATTTTCAGCTGACGTTGTTAGTTTGCATTTTAAAATTCTGTGACATTTGCTATCGTTAAACTCTTGAGCCGATTTCGCTTGTTGAAGGGATTCGTCGTAAATGCCTGCTTGACGTTCTCCTAACTGTTACAGTAAAGCGTCATCAGCTTCTTTAAGGCAGCCAAGCAAATAAGCAAATCCCGAGCGACGAGAAATTGTGGCAGTAGGCAATGCTTTGAGCACCTGATGTTTTCAGTTCTCTTATGTGAATGGTGGTTTAAATTGGAGAGCATGAGGGCTTGAGATGGTCACTATGCAGGGACTTTTCTATCGATTAACGTGTTGTCAAATGACGTTGTAAATACACAAGCTGATAATTTGGAGATTAATAATTCTTGAGCATAGATGAGGAGGCGTTTGGGAAAGCAGACTGGACATGGAAAGGAATTTCGTGCTTGGAAGTGAGGGAAGAACAACGGGCTGGAAATAAGTTGAGATGTGTACTGCGTCAATGGCCAGAATCACTGATTTGTAGCAGAGCACAGTAGCTGCATTCTTTGACTATGCGGATCAAGTCAAAGTAACTCGCTGTTGGTGCTTGCCTTTTCATTGACGGTTGCTGTGAATCTGGTTCTAAGCAAGATGTTTTTGTTGTATAGGTTTTGAATGCTGGCTTAATTTGCAACGTTGTTGTTGATTGGTTATGAATCATGGTTGCTGAAGAGCTTATAATATTCTTCAGTTTGTATATAATAATAATAATACAATAAAGTTAATAAAATAGCTTTGCTGAGTTTTGTGCATTGAGTGACTGAATCGAAGTGTTCATGTTGAAAGCGTAGGTGTAGTAATCCACGAGCTTTAGTGCCATTTGCAGTTAGTGTGGTGTTTGGGATAATTGGCCTGTGATGGGCCACACACTCAAATTAATGTTAGTTGATTTGGATTAGAGCGACTGTTTGCATAGTGGTTTTCTTTAAAAATTGCGAAAAAATTTAGGTACGGGAAATGCTTTAAAGTTGTATGATACAAAGCCGTAGCCAGGATTTCATTTGGGGGGGGGGGTGTTTCTTCAGTTACCCGTCAGAAAAAACTGCTGACTTTTTTTAGTTGTCCATTCCAAATCTTCAAAAAATGTCACCAATTTCCCTTCGTAAAAAACTGATGACCTTTTTTAGTCATCCGGCCAAAATTCACAAAATTTTGCCAATAATTTTTTTTACATTTTCCATTTTGAGGGGCGAGTTTTCATGGTTTTATTTCATGGTTTTTACATCATGTACTCGTGAATGGATTCTATTATTTTTTCCATTTTCCATTTTGTGGGGTGTTCAAACACCCAAAACAGCCCCTAGCCACGGCCTTAGTATGATATGAGCAGGAGATGAAACATGAATCCAAATTAGAGACAATTTCAGTGTATTGTAATCGAATTTGGGCGAAATTCAGTCAATTAAGTTTCATTGGTGAAGCATTGGATCGCCATGGAAACCATATGGCTTGAAAAGACTCGACGTATCTCTACTATTCTTTCATTGAGTCATGATGGCTATACATGATTGGGCCACGCACATGCTCGGAATGTAGGCCTACATGTAGGCTCACAGTTCTAGTTCTCATTTTAAAGTTTCTCGATGATATCGCACGTTTAATGAAACTAAACATAGAACCCTTTGATCATGTTTCACAAGGCAAAGTTTGGACCTCAAAGCAATAATAATTATTATAGACTACTCAAAACAAAAGTAACAAGACGCACACAACCATTATGCACGTAGCAGTGTTTATCATTATAATATTCTGATCTCTTATCACAGGATTTCCCATTCTTCTAACATAACATAAGACTGAGATATAGATATGCACGCAGTTTGATTAGGCCTATTCAATGTATCAATGACCGGTATCGATAGCATAATTGTTACGACAAATTCAATGGAACTATTTACAATCCGTCAAAGCGTTCCTTATAGACTTAAACTTAACAATCAACTGTTTAGAACTAGGCTAGACCTACTGACGAAAATCTCACAACTTGCAACTTATTGCACTGTGTCAGACCTTACTAGGATTTCTATTTAGCTTGCAGTTCCACACAAAATGTGCAGCTGCTCTAAATGGATTTGCCAGTTTTAGAAGCACTTCTGTGCAGTAAAAAAAATTAATAGGCTACTAAAAATTCATTGTCGTCCGATTGGGAGTAGGCTAATTTACCACGGCGGATGAGAAGGGA
Organism: Lumbricus terrestris; assembly: GCA_949752735.1. Lineage (NCBI taxonomy): Eukaryota > Metazoa > Annelida > Clitellata > Crassiclitellata > Lumbricidae > Lumbricus > Lumbricus terrestris. The sequence continues at coordinate 13,491,447 of OX457051.1, read as the reverse complement.
AAGGAGCTGTGCAGTTTGAATAATTCCTTAAAAGAAGCCCTGGACAATCCTACTGATGATGATGATGACGACGACGACGATGAATGATGATGATAACGACGATCACAAGTTTCCATGAAATATAGTGTATTGTATATGTATGTATAATTGTATACATACATATATACATATTACATACGTACATACATACATACATATACATGCATACATACATATATACATACATACACACACATGCACATACATACATACATACATACATACATAGTTACATACATACATACATACATACATACATAGTTACATACATACATACATACATACATACATACATGCATACATACATACATACATACATACATACACACACACATACATACAATCATACATGATACTGCAGGGGCTACCATACCGCTAAGCTCAGCCTGGATCGTGCATTGAACAAGATGATGGTAAAGATGAAGTTGAAGATGATGAACATAATAGAACATAGGCCTAATAGTGCTGACAATGACCCCAGATCAGAATAAGCCTAAGCCGAAAGAAGAATGCCTTCAGCATAATAAATAAATAAGAAGTTGGACAAGGAACGTCGTAGCCTACGTAGCATCTTGTCTGTCCTTGTGGATCTATTCGTCAGAGGCTAATTCTTATTAGTATTACACTGTACTGGGTCTAAATACGAAAACTCTACGCGGCCCTTTCACGACATGGCGACATGGCGCTATATAAAAATAGGAGCGACATGCGATTGACTATAATTATACACAGTACACAAGCTTATTAACCGTCTTCTCCGAGTCATCGCATTATCATGATGACGACATTTCAATCCTGCGATGACGTCATTTCGTAACCATGACGACGCTAATTTACCGATTGCGCTAACGATAGATTCGACCTTTAATACTTCTGTTCCATTGCGTTTCGTCAGACGTACCACTCCCGCGAACTTTTCCCCGGAATGTCCTGACATTTTGCCCTTCCGTTCAGATGAACGAGAGGTTTCGAAGTCCTCGCCGCGTCGAACCCGTACCCGGTACCTTCGTCGATCTTGTACGTACCTTCGTCGCGGCTACGGTACTTGAAGGCGGCGTACAGTACCAGCAGAAAGACTATGATCACCCCGATCACGGTACCGGCGACCAGACCCGTGTTCAGTCCCCCGCGCCCCGTCGAGGGCTTCTGCTGCCCTCGGCTCGTGACCACCACACTCGTCCTTGATACCGATACTGTGGCGTCCTGCCAAGGCTCATCGCCAGACATCGTCAAGTCGGGTCGTTTCGTGAGGGAGAGGGAGTTGGGGAATGTTTCGGCGAGTGGGGGCGTGTTGGCCGCCTTCGAGGGGGAGGTTGAGGAGGCGTCGATATGAGGCTGAAAGGAGGGACGAAACCGCGAGTCGACGACGGCGGCCGTGGCGGACCGTGTGGCTGCCACGGTGGCGTCCAAGTGGTAGGCGTGAGCTTCCGCCTTCGACGAAAGATTCCTCATTGTTATCACAGGTATGAGCTCGCTGCGCATTAAAACAGTCT
>OX457051.1:13457415-13484915 GCA_949752735.1 Lumbricus terrestris | reverse complement strand
GATGGAGAAGGAGATGGAAAAGAGATGGAGAAGGAGATGGAAAAGAGATGGAGAAGAGATGGAGAAGAGATGGAGAAGGAGATGGAAAAGAGATGGAGAAGGAGATGGAAAAGAGATGGAGAAGGAGATGGAAAAGAGATGGAGAAGGAGATGGAAAAGAGATGGAGAAGGAGATGGAAAAGAGATGGAGAAGGAGATGGAAAAGAGATGGGGAAGGAGATGGAAAAGAGATGGAGAAGGAGATGGAAAAGAGATGGAGAAGGAGATGGAAAAGAGATGGAGAAGGAGATGGAAAAGAGATGGAGAAGGAGATGGAAAAGAGATGGAGAAGGAGATGGAAAAGAGATGGAGAAGGAGATGGAGAAGAGATGGAGAAGGAGATGGAAAAGAGATGGAGAAGAGATGGAGAAGAGATGGAGAAGAGATGGAGAAGAGATGGAGAAGGAGATGGAAAAGAGATGGAGAAGGAGATGGAAAAGAGATGGAGAAGGAGATGGAAAAGAGATGGAGAAGGAGATGGAAAAGAGATGGAGAAGGAGATGGAAAAGAGACGGAGAAGAAGATGGAAAAGAGACGGAGAAGAAGATGGAAAAGAGATGGAGAAGGAGATGGAAAAGAGATGGAGAAGGAGATGGAAAAGAGATGGAGAAGGAGATGGAAAAGAGATGGAAAAGAGATGGAGAAGGAGATGGAAAAGAGATGGAGAAGGAGATGGAAAAGAGATGGAGAAGGAGATGGAAAAGAGATGGAGAAGAGATGGAGAAGAGATGGAGAAGGAGATGGAAAAGAGATGGAGAAGGAGATGGAAAAGAGATGGAGAAGGAGATGGAAAAGAGATGGAGAAGGAGATGGAAAAGAGATGGGGAAGGAGATGGAAAAGAGATGGAGAAGGAGATGGAAAAGAGATGGAGAAGGAGATGGAAAAGAGATGGAGAAGGAGATGGAAAAGAGATGGAGAAGGAGATGGAAAAGAGATGGAAAAGGAGATGGAAAAGAGATGGAAAAGAGATGGAGAAGGAGATGGAAAAGAGATGGAGAAGGAGATGGAATAGAGATGGAGAAGGAGATGGAAAAGAGATGGAAAAGAGATGGAGAAGGAGATGGAAAAGAGATGGAGAAGGAGATGGAAAAGAGATGGAAAAGGAGATGGAAAGAGATGGAAAAGAGATGGAGAAGGAGATGGAAAAGAGATGGAGAAGGAGATGGAATAGAGATGGAAAAGAGATGGAGAAGGAGATGGAAAAGAGATGGAGAAGGAGATGGAAAAGAGATGGAGAAGGAGATGGAAAAGAGATGGAGAAGGAGATGGAAAAGAGATAGAAAAGAGACGGAGAAGAAGATGGAAAAGAGACGGAGAAGAAGATGGAAAAGAGATGGAGAAGGAGATGGAAAAGAGATGGAGAAGGAGATGGAAAAGAGATGGAGAAGGAGATGGAAAAGAGATGGAAAAGAGATGGAGAAGGAGATGGAAAAGAGATGGAGAAGGAGATGGAAAAGAGATGGAGAAGGAGATGGAAAAGAGATGGAGAAGAGATGGAGAAGAGATGGAGAAGAGATGGAGAAGGAGATGGAAAAGAGATGGAGAAGGAGATGGAAAAGAGATGGAGAAGGAGATGGAAAAGAGATGGAGAAGGAGATGGAAAAGAGATGGAGAAGGAGATGGAAAAGAGATGGAGAAGGAGATGGAAAAGAGATGGAGAAGGAGATGGAAAAGAGATGGAGAAGGAGATGGAAAAGAGATGGAGAAGAGATGGAGAAGAGATGGAGAAGGAGATGGAAAAGAGATGGAGAAGGAGATGGAAAAGAGATGGAGAAGGAGATGGAAAAGAGATGGAGAAGGAGATGGAAAAGAGATGGAGAAGGAGATGGAAAAGAGATGGAGAAGGAGATGGAAAAGAGATGGGGAAGGAGATGGAAAAGAGATGGAGAAGGAGATGGAAAAGAGATGGAGAAGGAGATGGAAAAGAGATGGAGAAGGAGATGGAAAAGAGATGGAGAAGGAGATGGAAAAGAGATGGAGAAGGAGATGGAAAAGAGATGGAGAAGGAGATGGAGAAGAGATGGAGAAGGAGATGGAAAAGAGATGGAGAAGAGATGGAGAAGAGATGGAGAAGAGATGGAGAAGAGATGGAGAAGGAGATGGAAAAGAGATGGAGAAGGAGATGGAAAAGAGATGGAGAAGGAGATGGAAAAGAGATGGAGAAGGAGATGGAAAAGAGATGGAGAAGGAGATGGAAAAGAGACGGAGAAGAAGATGGAAAAGAGACGGAGAAGAAGATGGAAAAGAGATGGAGAAGGAGATGGAAAAGAGATGGAGAAGGAGATGGAAAAGAGATGGAGAAGGAGATGGAAAAGAGATGGAAAAGAGATGGAGAAGGAGATGGAAAAGAGATGGAGAAGGAGATGGAAAAGAGATGGAGAAGGAGATGGAAAAGAGATGGAGAAGAGATGGAGAAGAGATGGAGAAGGAGATGGAAAAGAGATGGAGAAGGAGATGGAAAAGAGATGGAGAAGGAGATGGAAAAGAGATGGAGAAGGAGATGGAAAAGAGATGGGGAAGGAGATGGAAAAGAGATGGAGAAGGAGATGGAAAAGAGATGGAGAAGGAGATGGAAAAGAGATGGAGAAGGAGATGGAAAAGAGATGGAGAAGGAGATGGAAAAGAGATGGAAAAGGAGATGGAAAAGAGATGGAAAAGAGATGGAGAAGGAGATGGAAAAGAGATGGAGAAGGAGATGGAATAGAGATGGAGAAGGAGATGGAAAAGAGATGGAAAAGAGATGGAGAAGGAGATGGAAAAGAGATGGAGAAGGAGATGGAAAAGAGATGGAAAAGGAGATGGAAAAGAGATGGAAAAGAGATGGAGAAGGAGATGGAAAAGAGATGGAGAAGGAGATGGAATAGAGATGGAAAAGAGATGGAGAAGGAGATGGAAAAGAGATGGAGAAGGAGATGGAAAAGAGATGGAGAAGGAGATGGAAAAGAGATGGAGAAGGAGATGGAAAAGAGATAGAAAAGAGACGGAGAAGAAGATGGAAAAGAGACGGAGAAGAAGATGGAAAAGAGATGGAGAAGGAGATGGAAAAGAGATGGAGAAGGAGATGGAAAAGAGATGGAGAAGGAGATGGAAAAGAGATGGAAAAGAGATGGAGAAGGAGATGGAAAAGAGATGGAGAAGGAGATGGAAAAGAGATGGAGAAGGAGATGGAAAAGAGATGGAGAAGAGATGGAGAAGAGATGGAGAAGGAGATGGAAAAGAGATGGAGAAGGAGATGGAAAAGAGATGGAGAAGGAGATGGAAAAGAGATGGAGAAGGAGATGGAAAAGAGATGGGGAAGGAGATGGAAAAGAGATGGAGAAGGAGATGGAAAAGAGATGGAGAAGGAGATGGAAAAGAGATGGAGAAGGAGATGGAAAAGAGATGGAGAAGGAGATGGAAAAGAGATGGAAAAGGAGATGGAAAAGAGATGGAAAAGAGATGGAGAAGGAGATGGAAAAGAGATGGAGAAGGAGATGGAATAGAGATGGAGAAGGAGATGGAAAAGAGATGGAAAAGAGATGGAGAAGGAGATGGAAAAGAGATGGAGAAGGAGATGGAAAAGAGATGGAAAAGGAGATGGAAAAGAGATGGAAAAGAGATGGAGAAGGAGATGGAAAAGAGATGGAGAAGGAGATGGAATAGAGATGGAAAAGAGATGGAGAAGGAGATGGAAAAGAGATGGAGAAGGAGATGGAAAAGAGATGGAGAAGGAGATGGAAAAGAGATGGAGAAGGAGATGGAAAAGAGATGGAGAAGGAGATGGAAAAGAGATGGAGAAGGAGATGGAAAAGAGATGGAGAAGGAGATGGAAAAGAGATGGAGAAGAGATGGAGAAGAGATGGAGAAGGAGATGGAAAAGAGATGGAGAAGGAGATGGAAAAGAGATGGAGAAGGAGATGGAAAAGAGATGGAGAAGGAGATGGAAAAGAGATGGAGAAGGAGATGGAAAAGAGATGGAGAAGGAGATGGAAAAGAGATGGAGAAGGAGATGGAAAAGAGATGGAGAAGGAGATGGAAAAGAGATGGAGAAGGAGATGGAAAAGAGATGGAAAAGGAGATGGAAAAGAGATGGAAAAGAGATGGAGAAGGAGATGGAAAAGAGATGGAGAAGGAGATGGAATAGAGATGGAAAAGAGATGGAGAAGGAGATGGAAAAGAGATGGAGAAGGAGATGGAAAAGAGATGGAGAAGGAGATGGAAAAGAGATGGAGAAGGAGATGGAAAAGAGATGGAGAAGGAGATGGAAAAGAGATGGAGAAGGAGATGGAAAAGAGATGGAGAAGGAGATGGAAAAGAGATGGAGAAGAGATGGAGAAGAGATGGAGAAGGAGATGGAAAAGAGATGGAGAAGGAGATGGAAAAGAGATGGAGAAGGAGATGGAAAAGAGATGGAGAAGGAGATGGAAAAGAGATGGAGAAGGAGATGGAAAAGAGATGGAGAAGGAGATGGAAAAGAGATGGAGAAGGAGATGGAAAAGAGATGGAGAAGGAGATGGAAAAGAGATGGAGAAGGAGATGGAAAAGAGATGGAGAAGGAGATGGAAAAGAGATGGAGAAGGAGATGGAAAAGAGATGGAGAAGGAGATGGAAAAGAGATGGAGAAGAGATGGAAAAGAGATGGAGAAGGAGATGGAAAAGAGATGGAGAAGGAGATGGAAAAGAGATGGAGAAGGAGATGGAAAAGAGATGGAGAAGGAGATGGAAAAGAGATGGAGAAGGAGATGGAAAAGAGATGGAGAAGGAGATGGAAAAGAGATGGAGAAGGAGATGGAAAAGAGATGGAGAAGGAGATGGAAAAGAGATGGAGAAGGAGATGGAAAAGAGATGGAAAAGGAGATGGAAAAGAGATGGAAAAGAGATGGAGAAGGAGATGGAAAAGAGATGGAGAAGGAGATGGAAAAGAGATGGAAAAGGAGATGGAAAAGAGATGGAAAAGAGATGGAGAAGGAGATGGAAAAGAGATGGAGAAGGAGATGGAAAAGAGATGGAGAAGGAGATGGAAAAGAGATGGAAAAGAGATGGAGAAGGAGATGGAAAAGAGATGGAGAAGGAGATGGAAAAGAGATGGAGAAGGAGATGGAAAAGAGATAGAAAAGAGAGGGAGAAGGAGATGGAAAAGAGATGGAGGAGTAGAGGCTGCTCAGGTTAGATGGCGCACGCATGAACGAGTTCTTGTAATTACGCGATGTGATTAAAATGCAATTGGCACAAATGAATACCGTGACAGTGATATACTGAGCAACTCTGACTCTGTTGCTTGCTATCTCTCATCTCCCTCTGTCGCTCTCAAAGAGGTTCTATATAAACTTGCAATGATGATTGATGATAATAATGATGATGACAGACTATGACGACGACGACTATGATGATGATGATGACGATGACGACGACGACGACGATGATGATAACGACGACGACGATGATGACGATGACGATGACGATGATCATGATGAGACTAGTGACGAGCCGCAAGATTCGTCATACTTAGCATAAGGCTTAAGTGGTCTGATTTCTAATTCGACGTCCCCTTCCACCGTTGCTCTACTGTCGCCATCTGACGCCAAACCCAGCAACTGCTGACCGTTCAAAACGAGACCTAAAATAACAAGAATTATAGATCAGTCATGGATTTATACACTCGCAGTGAAATATTAACAACAAGGTATGAGAAAGTCACCAACTGGATTATAGAACAGACATGGATTTATACACTTGCAGTAGATTACTAACAACAAGGTAAGAGAAAGTCACTATAGGGATTGTAGATCAGTCATGGATTTATTCACTCACAGTGGATTACTAACAACGAGGTAAGAGAAAGTCACCAGAGGATTATAATCATTCATGGATTTATACACTCACAGTGGAATATTAACTGCAAGGTAAGAGTCTAAGAGAAGCTAGAAAGTAACCAGAAGGTTTATGGATCAGTCATGGATTTATACACTCACATTGGATTACAAACAACAAGGTAAGAGAAAGTCACTAGAAGGATTATAGATCAGTCACGGATTTATTCATTCACAGTGGATTACTAACAACAAGGTAAGAGAAAGTCACCAGAAGGATTATAGATCAGTCATGGATTTATACACTCACAGTGGAATATTAACTGCAAGGTAAGAGAAGCTAGAAAGTAACCAGAAGGTTTATGGATCAGTCATGGATTTATACATTCACAGTGGAATATTAACAGCCAGGTAAGAGAAAGTCACCAGTAGGATAATAAATCAGTCATAGATTTATGACAGAAACACAATCATAACGCCCGGATTATACCAAGGTCCGCGCATACGAAACGCTATAGCTACCAGAACACCATCAACACCAACATCATCATCGCAACCACAAACAACAACAGTCATGATGAAGAAGAAGATGACAACAGTAGTAACAACATCCAATTAAGGCAGTTACAAACTCAACAACCAAAGTGGACAATGTCACGAGGGAATCCAAACTTCACAGCATTGGAATTGGAACATGGAACGTAAGTACATTTGTAAACACTAGAGCACTTGCCTTAGAAGTCAATGATTGGAAAGATACCGCCCTGCTCATTTTTATGCACATTTTGCGGACCCCCATGTCACATACAAGTAAGCTCCACCCCATCCCGTTTACAAAACCTAATTAGCCATAAAACATTTGCTTTATCGTATAGGCTACTGTTTATTTTTGCTGAACATCATATTTGCTGGCTAAAATTTGTTAACTGTTACGTTTTGCAGTTGAGGTCTAAACAGAATTTAATAATTATCACAATGTAGTCAGAAGCCGTTGAATGGCTATAAGATAATACAGAGTCATAGGCCTAAGCTAATGTGAACGTCGCAATGAGACATTTATTCTGGGTAGGGCGTATACATACTTTTTGTCGAGATCCCACCCCACCCCAGTACGCACAGTTGGCAAATTGTCTAAATCCGGTGACCCCCTCTTCCCTACGTGCGAAACAATAATATGGACAGCATCTAAGTAGGCCTACTTCAATATGACGATACAATAATTATTAGGTTTCGTGTTTATACCTGCTAGGGTTCCGTAGAAAGGCCTCTGCAGTTTCCCCGCGGGGTCTTTCTTGCTGCCGACATAGACGAACGCCTGGTTGTTGAAAGCCGTCAGCTGTTGTCCTAGAAAAACACGAATTCATATATGACGCTTATGATATGCATGGCTAATGTATAGTGCAGTCTAGATAGTCACTGTGAACCTAGCCACCCCCACTCCTGAACCCAGCACGCCGCCCCACACAGCCCCCAAATACGGCCCACCGCACCTTCCCACCCGGCCATACCGCCCCAACCCAGCCCCGCGACCTCAACCCATCCCGCTCAGCCCCACTCGTCCATACTCGCCTAGCCCCCTCGGTCTGACTCAGCCCCACACGACCCCTCTAAGGTTGGATGACCTCGTCCCCCGCATGGCCCCACCCGCCTTTGCTGGACGAGGTGTGTGCTGGGTGCGAGCGATGCGATTCTGGTGGCACTCTGTCTAGTTTGTCAGCGTGCGATCATCGTTAAAACTCTAATTATTGTCATTATTATCAGGGCTATTTTAAGGAATTTTTATAACTGCACAACTCCTTCTTTCCGTTCCCATCATCCATGGTAATTACTTCCAATCAGAGGACAATGACCTCTTCTGCTAGTTTTAACTGTAGCCTACAGAAGTGCTTCTACAGCTGCACAAAACCATTTAGAACTGCACATTTTGTGTACAACTGCACGCTAAAAAGTCCTGATTATTATTGTGAATCCGGTGGTTTTTTTTGAAGAGGCGCTTTAGAAACGTCGTCAACGCTAGCCTACGTCATTACTTTCTCTTACCCTCCGTTCATACTACGATTTAGTGAATGCGTTTGAATTGCGTGTTAACGTGTTTCTCGCCTTCGGCCAGATGTGACGCGAAGAAGTGAGGTCAAAAAATGACGTCAGGAGCAATGGCGACGCGACAATTAATTATTGTAGAACGGCGAAATGGCTTGCGTCATTATAGGCCAGCATGCGTAGGCCTAAATTTTCCTTCTTATAGGGAAGGGGTAAGATTTTGGGATTGCGAACTCTCCCCCCCCCTCTATGTTTTGCCGGTTGCTAAGAGTTAGGCCCTATTCGTAGAAAAATTGGAAGCAATTGGTCTAGTCACTCTAGTGGATCGAAAGTGTTTGTGGAACATAGGTAATTACATAGTTATACATACATACAAGTGTTCTTCTTTATACAAAATTAATATATGTACAGATACATAAATACTTACATACATACATGCATGCATACATACATACATCGCGTATAATCGCAAATTATATAATATTGTATGCATGGCCCATATATAGGCCTATACATATCGACATAAACGCATGCATGCTGCTGTTGTTGTTGTTATACATACATTCATACATGCAAATATACATGTATAAATAGTGAAGAAGGTGCACCAATTCTGACAAACAGACAGATATATTTCTAGGCGTCTTCCTATCTGATTGCCAATTCTGCATAATAGGCCTATTGAAAAAGCATTATCCACGAAAAAGTTAAAAATAAGAAACCAACCCTATGCCCATTCGCTTTCCGATAATATGTTATTTAAAAAAAGCATTCTCCTGTTGCAACCAATCATTTGTATAGTCCTATATGTCAGCTCCTAAAAGCCTCCAGCACGCGATGCTACTATAGGCAAAAACGGGGAAACCACAGGTGACGACTGACGACATCGTCATATCAGGATCATCTGTCGCACGTGTGCGAAAATTACTAAGAATCCGACAATCAGGCGTGTAGAAAGCGTTAAAATAACGAGACACAAGAGCAACAGATTATACCTATATTCATGATAATATGGATAATATTGCACGGCGCGATGACATGCGTTGGAGATATCTCAATGGACAGAGTGAGGCATCGGAAACTCGTCATAATATAGGCCTATGGGAGTTGCTTGTTTGCAGGCGATTTCTTCACTATTTGCTTCAGATAATTATACCCAAAGAGCATCATAATATAGGGTGGCACGAAAGTTCATTCCCCTTTTTCAAAATGCGTTATCTCAGTAACGGCTTAATATTTCTCTATGTTATTTTGTCTGTGTATACATCAGTCAAATGAAAGACACTGGTACAAATTTGATTATGATCCGGAGACACTGTACGCTAATAACCTACGTCTGTGTATGTCCTATTTAGGTAACCCACAGTGTCTTGTAGCGCTTGTATACGAGGCTAGGCGTAGGCCTATACACAGTTTATTTATTGTGTTAATTTGATGAACGCAGTTTTTTCCGCAAAACCTGGTCGTCTTTACATTTTCTTATAAATAATGGCGAAAACGGACCGGATCATAATCAAATTTGTACCTCTATCTTTCATTTGACTGATGTATATAGGGCCTACTGACAAAATATTATAAAGAAATATGAAGCCGTTACTGAGATAACGCATTTTGAAAACGGTGAACGAACTTTCGTGTCACACTATATATGATTCGTTTTACTTAGCGTCTTAAACACCTGAAGGACCTATCACGACGAGTCACTCAGGTGACTTATTCGTAAAAACAGATTATATAGAAAAATATACTTTTGTAGACTACATACGGTTTTTTAACGATCCAAAAACGTAACGCAACCAAGAGTTTAAAGAAATGATTTTATAAAGTCACATTTCAAAATAATTGCTGTCAAATGAACTTTATATTGCCAGACAATCAATATTGTTACTATTTTCCTAATAAAAATGTTCCAGCGTGGCAGCAGGTCACTGTGAAGTCACTTAGCAAAATGACGATCAAGTTGGTCAACACGGTATCTGTCAGATGAATAATTTTGTTATTAGAGCAATGAATTTCAATTTTCTAAAAAATGAAAATGACCAATGTGTCAATGACAAAAAAAATGTGCCCCTAAAATGTGCATTCAGACACCTCATGAGCAGGGTTTTGAGCGTCAGCTGCAATCACCAGAGCCGGCGCCAGGATTTCAGTTTTGTGGGGCTGAATTCGAGGGTGAAAATTTTCCATTTTCTGCCGTCAACATTTCTGATGTCATTTTTTGTCATCAGCCAAAATCTCACGAAAAATTTCCATTTCTGCCGCCTTTTTTTAGTCATTTGGTCGAAATCTTCTAAAACGGTCCGTTTTCATCTCCGCAAAACTGTCCGGCAAATCTCGTGCGTGCCTTACGCTTAGTTTTTTTTGGGGGGGGCTAGAGGGGGTAAATTACCCATATATTTCATTTCTACATGGAAAAAATGGATGGACTGTTTAGGGGGCTTAGCCTCCCCCCCCCCCCCAATCCCCCTAGCGCCACTACTGGCAATCACCAGTAAGTCTTACTCTGGTGAACAGTGAGAGCGGAGAAATTACGAGTTTCATTGAGAGTTACGAAATATGCCGCTGATGAAAAGAGATCGGCTCGATGTCAATATTCTTCTTGTTTCATTAAAAAGTACCAATAGTCCCTAATATCCAAATTTTTACCCGATAGACTGAGCGTGCAAAGCTCTGCCGGGGAAATACCACAATCTGCGGCCAAAACTAAAAATAATAACAGAATATATGGTGCATTGTCCAGAGTCGATATGGGAAGAATTACATCTGGAACACATCAACAGGCCATCAAGAACTTTTCAAGGAGACTGAGAACAAGTGTGAGCAACGGTGGTGGAAACATTGAACACAAGTTGTGAAGCATTATCAAGTTCATTTGATATTAATTATTTGAGATGTGGCTTAATAAAATCGTTGTTTGCAACATTTTGAATCGTTACGTTTTTGAATCGTCACAAAACGGTGGGTGGGCTCACTAAAAATGATTATAACTTCTGTCCAGCTTGGAACTTCTTGGTAAAATTTGGCTGTTGCACGTAGATATATCATTTACCTATAGGCCTATGCCCGTCAAAAATCATATGAAAAATTCGTATTTTTCCACGCTATTGGCATAAAACCCTGGGGGATTACTTTTTTCATGGTCCACGCACCCTGTACATGTAGGCCTATATCTATGTAGGCATATGCATTTTTGTAGATGTAATTATATATGAATTCATGAATATTGTAAATGCATGAAAATGTATCTACACAGTGTACACACGAATGTATACGTGCATCGTATTATTTGAATATATGCATGTAGGCCTAGCCTATATAACTGAGTGCATCTTTAGCATGACAGCAATTGATATAGCGCCTTTTGCGCAAGTAATGTCACCCTAATTGGTGTCAGAAGTCTCAGGACCGACTAAAATGTCAGGGATGGCAGCAAGCAAAACAGTCGGTCGGAAAGTTCACGAACTCCTAAAGATAGAGCGAAGTATTTAAAAGACCAAAGAATGACAACAGGAAAAAAATGATTTTTTACCACTGATATATGTTATATATATATATATATATATATATATATATATATATATTATGCACGAAAAACCTCTAGCCATGTCAGATGACACCAATCACTCTAATAATAAACCAACACGGTGTTATATTAATATCTTTCGCGTTGAATATCAGCATAACGGAAATGTCACGCACGCGCAGTCAATCAGTCTCTTCCCGGAAACTGGTCGCATTTCGTGTTGCCATCTATTATTATAGAGATAAATGATCTCATAATTATGGTTAAAATCTTACGCAGTCATTAGCTACGTTTAGCCTTCTAATAGGTCCCTACGTATAGGCTACTGATAATTATTTTTTTTGGCACGTGCGCACGTACTTTGGTGTAGACAGATTTCTAAGTAGAATAATAATAATTATTGTGGCGCCTTTCCAGGAATGCAAACATCTTGATAGGTCTTTGATCCTTTGCTCATATGCATATAGATAACTTTGAGTCATGCTGCCATTATGTGTTGTGATAATGATGATGATGAAGATGACGTCGACGACGATGACAATAATAATAATAATAATAATAATAATAATAATAATAATAATACTACTACTACTACTAATAATAATAATAATAATAATAATAATAATAATAATAATAATAATAATAATAATAATAATAATAATGATAATGATAATAATAATAATAATAACAATAATGAAATAATAATTAAATAAATAGTAATAACAACAATAATGATGAAATAATAATAATAATAATAATAATAATAATAATAATAATAATAATAATAATAATAGTAATAATAATAGTAATAATAATAATAATAATAATAATAATAATAATAATAATAATAATAATAATAATAATAATAACAATAATAATAAAAAATAAAAACTAGTAATAGTAACAAGAATAATGGTAGTTGTAGTATAATAGCAGTAGCAACAGCAGCAGTAGCAATAGCAGCAGTTGTAATGAATGAAGTTGACATCCACTACTATATTATTTTTTATTATACCTGTGGGGTGTTTGGCTTGTACGGAGAGGTCGTCAATCTGGAGGGTGGAGTTTGGTCCGTTGCGTGTGAATCGGATGATGTGATAGACGTCATCGTTGACCTTTTTGAAGACATCCCCGATCGGGTGATCCATTGTTCCCATGTTGTAGACGATGTACACATTCCCATTCACCTGCGTCGTAAAGGAACGGAAACAAATAAGGTCTGGACGATACAACGCCGCCGAAACAACGCCCCAAACTCTTCTTGCAAATCACCCTCTCTTAATGTTTCGCAGGGCTGTTATTGTTATTGTTATTGTTTTTAAGGAATTTTTAGAACTGCACAACCCATTATTTTCCTTCCCATGGTAAACTACTTCCAATCGGAGAACAGGAGAACAATAACCATTTTTTGCTAGTTTTAACTGTACAGAAGTGCTTCTACAGCTGCACAAATCCATTTAGAACTGCACATTTTGTGTACAACTGCACGTTAAAAAAAGCCCTGATGTTTAGACTCCCTGTTGTTGGACCCACTGCATGGAACAGTCTTCCTATGATCATAGGAAAAACGTACGATTTCTGGATGCTTTTGAATCAAATCTAAAGACCTATAATGAAAAAAATTATAATATGAATTTTTGAACTATCGTGCAGAGCCATTCACCTAAATTTCTCGGCTGTGCTGCGACGCTAAAAAATAAAATGAATAACCATAACTTATTTCCCAATCATAGGCGTAGGAGGCGGGGGTACAGAGGGGCAAATGCCCCCCAAATTTCGGGTAAATGTGTTTTTGGGCAAAGCAGGCATGGGCGGAAAAACTTTATAAAACTTTTTTAGGGCAAACAGGAATTTTCAGAAGATTTGTAAAAAAAAATCATCAGCTATTTCGGCTGGAAAATAATCTGTTATTTCGGCTGGAAAATAATCTGTTATTTCGGCTGGAAAATAATCTGTTATTTCGGCTGGAAAATAATCTGTTATTTCGGCTGGAAAATAATCTGTTATTTCGGCTGGAAAATAATCTGTTATTTCGGCTGGAAAATAATTCGTTATTTCGGCTGGAAAATCTGAATGACTAAAAAAAGGTAATCAGAAAATTTGGCCGAAGGAATGACAACTGTCCAAATGTCGGTGACTCGCGGACCGCACAATTTTTTAAAGTTTACTTTTCGGGCAAAAGCCAAACCTTTGCCCCCCCTCACTGCCGAAATGTCCCCTACGCCTATGTTCCCAATAATTAATCAATATTATTATTATTAATTAATAATTGGCATCGTAATACGACCACCGTTCGGTGCAGCTGTTGCTCTCCATGCTCTAGTTGTTGTTGCTCTTGCAATCTGTTCAGTCAGATGCTGTTGGCCATACGTTTGATTTACAATCGACAGCAATTCCCAGCGGTTCCGAACGACGAATGGCCGCTTCTATATAGACGCTGCAGCGCTATTTTATACGTCTGCAGTCTCCGTAGATCCTTGAGTTATTCAGCAATGCGGTATACGTTGAGTCGGGATCAAAAACGTAGGAGAAACGAAGAAAAGAAGAAAAAATAATAATGACTATGAGGAGAAGGAGGAGGAGTGAGGACGAGGAAGAGGAGGAGGAGGAGGAATAGGCGGAGAGGAAAAAAGAAGAGGAGGAGGAAGAAGAGGTAGAAGAGGAAGAGGAGGAGTTGGGAAAAGAAGAAGAAAGAAAAATAAGAGGAGGAAGTGGAGGGGAGGAAGAGGCGAACGAAAAGAAGGAGGACCAAAAGAAGAAGATGAAGAGGAAGAAGATGATGAAGAAGAAGAAGAAGTAGAAGAAGAAGAAGAAGAAAATGCAGAAGATGCAGAAACGTGTAAAAGAGTAAATAATGACAAAAAGAAAAAACAATAGAAAAAAAGATGATAATGAAGAAGAGAAAGGGCAACAAAAGCAAACATCTTATGAATAGAAGAAAAGGAAGATGAAGAAAATAAGTATACGG
The DNA here is from genome assembly GCA_949752735.1 of Lumbricus terrestris. Taxonomy (NCBI): domain Eukaryota; kingdom Metazoa; phylum Annelida; class Clitellata; order Crassiclitellata; family Lumbricidae; genus Lumbricus; species Lumbricus terrestris. Next base: position 13,470,555 of record OX457051.1, on the reverse strand, counting down.
AGAAGGAAGAGGAGGATCGGGGAATGAGGCTATGAGATACATGTATCTTTTGGTTCTCATCCTATTCGCCCCGTCTATGAGGTCCCCCATGATGACCCCACCTCATTGAGACGCATCGCAATACTTAACTCTTACACCTAACTCCTTACTCGATGTGTGCATACACTTTGAGCGGCGCTTTGTATAGGCCTACATCAGCGGTTCCCAACCCGTGGCCCGCGGGCCAAAAGTAGCCCGCCAGACCTCAGAAAATGGCCCGCCAGGTCTCAGAAAATGGCCCTAATAATATTTCTCAAAGAATTTTCAAAAATATATGAAAAAATTAACAGTTTGGATAGGATAGAACACATTATTATTTTCTACTGCAAATTAATTTATTTTGACGTATATAAGTAACATCAAACATTATATATTGAATCAATTATAACAATTTTATATGCTTATAGTTAATACAATTTTAACCCTATGGCCCCCTAATGTCCTTCAACTAAGAAAAAGTGGCCCTCGTGTCCTTTAACTTAGAAAAATTGGCCCTTGAGTCAAAAAAGGTTGGGAACCACTGGCCTACATGTATATTAAATAGATGGCATACAATAGTACAATTACAATTGTCAAGTTTTGTCAAAAGTGCTTATTCTGATAAATCAATCATAAGTTAACAACAATTTAGGCTGGGTCCACTCTGACTATTTCTTTGCGCATCTCAAAAACCGTTCTCCTTCGCCGCGCTGGGGTCGAGAGCGCTTCTGAGTAGTCGCCTTGAATGGGCGCTATATAAATCCTCCGCAATGAATGAATGAATGAATGAATGATTTAATGAATGATTTAATGAATGAGTGAATGAATGATTGAATGAATGAATGAATAACAAGTAAAACTAGGACACCGATGGAGTGGCATGCAATACAATGCAATGCTGTGTATATGAAATGACAGGTCTTTTGAATGCATACCAGTGCGATTTCAAGATAGTCGTTGGAGTTTCCGCTGACGACGCGTAGGAGTACAGCGTTCGTCTGCGTTGTGATGAGTCCGAAAGCCAGTGAGTCCTGCTTTGTATCCGTCCGCTCACTCTCGCTGAATGCGAAGGTTAGCAAACCGCCGCGTTTTCCAAAGCGATATGCCAAGCTGTCTGTATGAACAAAACAATGTATGTATGTATGTATGTGTGTATGTATGTATGTATATGATCATTTATATAGCGCCTTACAATAACCTCACGAAGGCGCTTAACGTGGCTACCGGAGCATGTCACGTTGATTAGGCTATACTTTTAAAAACGTGCTATAGTAAAGCTCGGCGCTATAGTGAATGAGCAACTATGCACTTAGGCCTAGTTTTAAAGCACCGTGGCGCTTTAGCAGCTTAGAATTAATTATTATGATTAGCCTACCAGTATACAATCGAGTAACTGATTAATAGGGGCATGCGATAGCCTACAGGCCTACTGCGTCGGTAAAAGAATGTGGATGCGCGGTGGTATTGTAGTGGGTATGTTTGTTACCTGCCTTGCAGCCGGTCACAATTATTATTGAAAAACGTTAATGCTTGAATTTACATCCACTTTTCGCCCACCTTCGTTGCAAGATGCTCCCGTGAATGACGTCATGTCGCAGTCACATGTGAATGAATTCCACTCTTGTACGCAAACACCGCCATTTTGACAAGACAGCTGACTGCACGCACTGACGGAACCTAAAGATGACACAACACAATATCCATAATTATCATACAAAATCTCGTTTTAGGATTTCCTTAGCGCCATCATCATAAGACGAAACTTAGCCTATCAGTCGACGGTGGACTTTGAAGTGGACAGCGATCCGTCGCTCTCTTACGTAAGGAAACTTGTATGGTACCGGTGTAAAGGTTTCAAATTACCCCCTCCTAAACATTACCCCCCGGTAACTTGAAACCGGTTTCAGATTACCCCCCGGAAACTAGATTTGCATCATTCATCGCATCTATTGCACTAAAAAAATCAGAAAAATCATCCCGCTTCTTGTTTTGGTCTGAAGATTTTCATCCATCATCCCACTTCGTGGTTTGCTATCAATATTTTGTTCCGAAAAAAATAATAGCCTCGAAGCCATTTTCTCTATGTAAACTTCAGCGTCGAATAGTATTTTAGTTACAGATGAAAATATTGATAGCAAACCACGAAGTGGGATGACGGATGAAAATCTTCAGACCAAAACAAGAAGCGGGATGAATTTTTTAATATTTTTAGTGCAATAAATGCGAAGATTGATGCAATTTACAGCTTTCAGGGGGGTAATGTTTAGGAGGGGGTAATCTGAAACCTTTACAGGTACACAGCGCATACGCACTAACCAATTTTTCTCCATTTCTATAGCGCCCCTCAAGCTCTCTACTCAGAGGCACCTCCGACCATAGCGTTGATGCAATCTGAATCGGAGTTTCACGCCGAAACGCACGAGCAATCGTGAGTGAAGGACTTGCTCAAGGTCCCAACGCGGCTGCTTGAGGGGGAATTCGAACCTGGAACCCTCAGACTCCAAGAAACCGACGCCACCACTACACCATCGCGCCTCACAATGTACGGTAGCTAACTGGTCGGGGAATCACCTGATACATCTTAAGGACACCCCCAAAACTGTGATTCCTGCTTTCTTCGCAGCTCGCACAGGTTTTTCCACTCCAATAAGAAAGAATCCTTCTCCATCAGTCCTTCCCTGCATGAGGTATGTTATAGTATTCCTCTTAATTCTATTGACCCTTTCATCGCTCCGATTTTAAGAACCATCCACCTTAGTCGTCAAACTGTTCGCCTGAATCTATAGCGCCTTTCCTTTCAAAACCTTTGGCCAAATTATAACCGTACTTGCCAAACAATTTCTACGTATAGGCTATATAAGATCCGACGATTCATAACATAACATAACATAACATTTTATTCGGCAACCAATAATATTCGTAACATTTTGTAATTATAACAGAGTAGCAAACATGTTGGCATGCCCAGGAGACCCAAAAGGGACCGAATATCCCGCTAGCCAGGGCCACCTGAGAGCGTTAGAAGAAACAGATGAGAAATACGGCCGAATTTGAAATGAATAAAACAAAAAACTTAACTAGTATACATGCATATATATAATATACATACATATAATTATATACAAACGAAAAGTAAGTATATTAGAGAAAATAGTGTACAAAATAGTCAGTAACATACACAAACACGAGTGCACACTCCCATTTTAAACTGATCACATTTCCCACAAAATTGGACTTATTCTCCATGTTGGATATAAACAGAAAACTCACGTTTGAATAGATGAGAGTGGGCGTATACTCTCCAGAGTATACGCCCAGTGACACCAGAATGATATATTTGACCCTGTGGTTTCAACCAGTGCTGCTGCTAAGGATGAGGTCCGATCCCCCCATACCCCGACCCCCATACCGTTATTCCAGCCAGGGACCTGTATCACCCCTAATCAACCGAGCTCATCCCTCTCCTTCCTTCCTTCATCCGGGGCTGGCATTCCCCCCTTCCGACAAGAGTTCATTTCTGATTCCTCCACTATTGTTCACTGTGCTCAAGCTGCGCCCGCCCTGTATATATGTGACAGGAACCCCTGGTGCCAGCCTCGAGTCATTCCTCTGTAAGCGGCAACGCATGGCATCGCCCAAGTATACCACCATAAAACACTGCACAGTAGTAACTTTTCATGCGCCTTCACCGCCGTCGTTCCGTCCTCCATCTCCTGCCAAGACTCGTGGCTTCTGCTGCAGTTGTAACGAAGGAACGTCATTCGATTAGCCGGCAGCGACGACAGGCAGTGAACCGTCGGCGAAATTCAGTTAAGGATTCGAGGGTAATACCCCTAACGATCTTCCGGCGAAATTCACCGGGACAGCAAGCCGCCCGCAGAGAGGCGAATTGCGGCGGCGGCGGCGGCGCTAGGTAGCGTTGCGTTAAGAAGGAGAATTTACGGCCCCGACCGATCTTTGCCGAACGATGCCGGAAATCGTGCCCCGCCGTCCCAGTAGGAGCACGGAGGCCGAATGTTTGCTGCGATTAGTCGAGCCATACGTCTCGATCTGTCTTGCGTTTCCTCTGACGTCCTATCTGCTATGATTCTCGCGGCGGCGGCATGGCTGCCTGGCTCTGTCTATATAGCGTTCCATATGGTTGGCTGTCCACCTGATTCTCCATTTAGCCGTGTAGAAACTTCTGCTTGTCTTGTTGCTTTTGTTGTGACCATGTCAATCTGTCTTGGCGGAAGCCAGGTTGCTTTCTCGATGCTGCTCTTTCTGCACGCTTTATTATTGCTCGTCGCTAATACCGACGTCGTCGTTAGACTTTTCTCTTTCTGTGTATAATACACTCCACTGATTCGCTCTTATATTGTTTGCCAAGCGTCCCATCATCCTCTCTCTGATCCTGTCTGACGTAATCTCCGGATTTCTGTTGCGTCGTTACCGGCATTTAAAATTAATAGCGACTCCCAAAAGGAAACCACATAATGCGCTCGTATTGGAGTGCATGAGAGTTAGACGTGGTCCAGCTCTTGCACCCCACCCCCGTTCTTAAGGTCTAGTTTCCGCAGGTAGAATATAGCTGGCCTTATTTCGCGGAACCCTGCAGGCCAGCCATGTACCCTTGGCCACCTGGGGAGAGGTAATGATTATTTTAGGCTAAGATTCAAGTGACAGTGACGGTAGTTCTTGCTGCTTCTTTCCATCTAGCAACAAGTGGTTTTAAGAATAGTCTATGTCCAAAGTTCTTCTCCCACATCATGATCGCCTTGTTTTTCTGCTCTCGTTTCTATTTCGTCTGTTATATATGTTGTCCACTCCTTCAGATGCGGCATATTTTTCTTCCCTGGGCTAGGGCTACTACTGCATACCAAAAATCAGGCGTTTCCTGAGCGTGGTTGGTCCTTCCTGACGTCTAAACTAACGACTGTTTTGTCTCATCAGTCTCCAGGGTTGAAAGTTAGCCGGGTCTGTCGGGTTCTGAGACCCGGTACTGCAGCAACAGGGCCCTGAGATTTATTTACGACAAAAAACTATGCTTTTCTGCTCGATTTTTAACGTTGGAAATCAATTTATGTGTGAACTTTGTTGTGATTTGATGAATCGCAGTGCCACTGTCTCACTGACCATTATAGCTCTCATTTTCAACGCAATTATTATCATCTTCATAATAGACCTACACTCGGTGTACGTCTTCATTGGTCTCGAGGGAGGTGGTCTAATGACTTCCTCCAGTTGCAGTCTGGTGGGTGGGGGAAGCAGACGTTCAGCTCTTACACGTCTGAGGATAATTTATGACGAGGAAAATTAGTGGTCGCTATCCGGCGCTGTAGATGAAAAATGCATGACTGCCTGAGCGACGAACCATGGCGACACAATGTCTCCTCCGTCGTTCGCGGCTGTACCGGTAGCCTATACTGGATGATCATCATTGGGAGTGATCTGTTCCGAGGTTATTTATGGTCGTGGCAGATGGTTTCTCATATACATATACAAGTATATGTATATCCTGTATATATATACCCTGTATATATATATGCCCTGTATATATAATTATACAGGGCTGTAGCCTACTCGGAAATTTGTAGGCGAGTAGGCCTACACGCTAACGGCAAAATTTTCCGACTACCTTTTTTAGTCATCGGGGGGTGGTAGATATGAACATAGCGCATTGTACGCTGAGGCTATTCTTCGAATACGTATTCGAAGAATAGGGCTTACTCTAGTATGGAATTAATTAGCAGGCGTACAGCTTGGATTATTTAATTCCAGCTTAAAGCGGTGGTTATAGGTTATCGCGCATGCGCATAGCCTACTATATTTATGCGATCGCTATTCCGACGAGAAGTGAGTAAGTAGATAAATGTTGGACGATAATCCCGGAGTTCCGGAAATTTTACATCCTGTTGATAAACTAAAAGCATTCAACTAATTATTGCATTTATGACGCGATATTGACGAATAATTAAGTCTGCTTTAGCATCATAAACTAAATTTTAAGTGGGTTGAGAGTGAAATGGACGAATACCAAATCTTCCCAAGTTTCCAGTCCCGTATTAGAGAGAGAGAGTCCTTGCTATTACCCTTGACCATGGTCGACGGGGATCCATGCAATCATCTGCAGCTGTGAGAGAGCAACTCACAGGCGACAGAATCAGTCGCTAGCGATCGATCGATCGAACCGAAGAGAACCGTTCTCTCTCTCTTCGGAGAACATTGCAAGAACAGTGTTCTACACGAACAGTGTTCTTGCGTTGATACATATAGGACGACGCGAGAGACCTCGTTTCGATGTTTTATTAGCAATCGAAAGATAGCGAGTGAAGGGCACAGAGGCACAGCCCGTCCGACCGCCCGCCCGTCCGACCCTCCTACCGTCCGTCCGACCGTCCAACTGTCTGTCCACCCGCCCGTCCGTCCGTCGGCCTGGGCAATAGATCTTTCATATTCCTTATTCCATTTCCCTGATTGCTTATTTTTCATTGTTCTTTTATTCTTCCGTTTTATCGCGAATTGCCATGTAAACAAACATTTGTATGTCCGCCCTGACTGAAGAGCGACTCGCATTGACCCGATGTGCTTCGTTCATCGGAATTCAATTTTAGCGCATTTGCCTGCGTCTGGTTTTAATATCTTTTGCGGTTTAGAAATTGACGTACAATAAAAGCGATATTAAAAGAAAGCTTAGACTTAAGAGAAGTTTAATGCAATGTATCTTGACATTGCCCTCCTTCCAAAGTGTAGGAGTGCACGGGAACTAATGACAATGGCGCGGTGGTGTAGTGGTGAGTTCGGTGCATTGGCGCCTGAGGGTTCCAGGTTCAAATCCACCTCAAGCCGCCGCGAAGGGACCTCAATCAAGCCCTTCACTCGCAATTGCTCCTGCGCTTCGGCTTGAAACTACGATACAGCGTCCGCGCTGTAGTCGTGGAGCGCCTCTGAGTAGTGAGCTCGAAGGGGCGCTATAACAAATGCGAGAAATAAACAATATTTAAAAAAATAGGGACATCAATGGTGCTAAGCTAGTTTGAGTGAAGGCTTGCTTAAGCTGCAACTGCCCCGAGCGAGTATCGAATTCGTACAGTTCGCGTTACAGGTCGACCCCTCTAATCAAATGGTCATCATCGTCGTCGTCGTCATTGTCGTCGTCGTCGTCAGCGTCGTCGTCAGTGTCGTTATAATCGTCATCATCGTCATCGTCGTCGTGGTCATCGTCGTCGTCGTCGTCATCATCATCATCATCGTCATCGTTATCATCATCATCATCATCATCATCATCATCATTATCATTATCGTCATCGTCATCGTCATCGTCATCGTCATCGTCATCGCCATCGTCATCGTCATCGTCATCGTCATCGTCATCATCATCATCATCATCATCATCATCATCATCATCATCATCATCATCATCATCATCATCATCATCATCATCATCATCATCATCATCATCATCATCATCATCATCATCATCATCATCGTCATCATCATCACCGACACCATCATTATCATAATCACCATCGTCGTCGTCATCATCACCATAACTATGATGTGTCTTAACCCGGCGAAGGCAAGATCTGATGTGTGGGCTGCTTAAACGCCATTAGTCGAGATTAATCGCCGTCAGATACTATAAACCATTTCTGCTACTCTCCCTAATAGCCTGCTCTTAATACTACTGATGCTAACACCACGACCACGACTACGATAACGACCACCACCCACACCACAGCCACCACCACCACCACGGGCGGATACAGGAATTTTGAAAAGAGGGTCAAAAATTTTCGGTCTTGGTCGCCGAAAAATCTGATGACTTTTTTTAGTAATTTGTCTCCATTTCCCGAAAAAATATGCCATTTTATCCCATGGGGGGGGATGGAGGCCACTTCAACTTTCCGAGCCAGAATAGCTGGTCAAGAGTAAAGATATTTCTAAATGGGGGTCATGGCCGGATTGGCCCTCTAGATCCGCCCCTGACCACCACAATCACCACCCAATACCACAACCACCACCGCCGCCGCCACCACCACCACCACCCCCACCACCACTACTCCACCACCACCACCCCCACCACCACCACCAACCACTAGGGCCACTACCACTACCACCACCCAATACCACAACCACCACAACCACCGCCCCCACCACCACCACCGCCACCACCACCACCACCACCACCACCATCACCACCGCCACCGCCACCACCATCACCACCGCCACCGCCACCACCACCACCACCACCCACTACCACAACCACTACCACCCACTAACACAGCCACCGCCACCACCATCACCACCACCACCACCACCACTGCTATAACTGCTAATACTTGCATTCATGCCCCTATAGATGAGCTTCCTGCCCGACGCATGATGAGAAAATCGTAATTGTCTGTCAAAGAACTGATCGGACAAAGCAATGCTCTTCGATCAAAATTCCTGTCGTCTCGTTACAACCATACGAGTGTTCCTTGAATCCCAGGCCCATCAGAACGGCGCCACCCACACTCCACAGCCAGCCCACAGGCCATCTGGCCACTCTCTCTCCACTGATCCAGCTCCTCCTCGCCTGTCAAACATCGACCCCGAGTGCGCAATACATCCTGCTTTCTCCAATGACTTATTGACAGACAGATCGATTGATTATTATTGTCGGAGCATATATATATATATATATATATATATATATATATATATATATATAACATTTTTATATATTATATATGTGTGTATATATATAAATATACTAGCTGCGGTACCCGGCGTTGTCCGGAGAATTTAGGATTCGATCCGCTCCGGCCACAACCCCACCACACAACACCCCACCACACTCCGACCTCTACCAGTACGCCACTGGAGAAATTTGGGTTTGACGAAAATTTCCACCCCCATCTCACCCCACCCCTCCACCCCACCCCTCCACCCCAACCCCCTTCCACCGTCACCACCCCCACTCCACCCCCACCTCCTACTCATCCCCCTCCCCCCACCCCCTCCACCCCAACCCCACTTCCCCATCAACCCCCATCCCCCCAACCCTACCCTCAACCCCCTACGCCACAAAAATTCAAATCAATAGCCGCGTATTTTTGAACAAAAATTGGGGGTTTCGCCCCCACCCTGACCCCCATGGTAATAGAGAATCGCCAACCCCTCGTCTTTGTGTCTCGTGCCGAGACCTACTTAAACACAGTAGTGAAGGTTTGGAGTGAAAAGCTCAAAAACTGTGAGCGTGCATTCTGGACAAAGTCAAATACATACATACATACATACATACATACATACATACATACATACATACATACATACATACATACATACATACATACATACATACATACATACATACATACATACATACATACATACATACATACATACATACATACATACATACATACATACATACATACATACATACATACATACATACATACATACATACATACATACATACATACATACATACATACATACATGTACATACACACATAGCCAAGTCCTTTCTTATAGATATAGATAAATTATATACAAATATATAATATAGCTACCCTCGCATTGAGCGGAGACGAGATCATAGAACTCGTAAGGAATGTCTGCTTTCTGTTCGTCGATATTCAGAATGTCACCGTCGACATCGACGGAGGCGAGGCAACCGTGAAAGCCTTCCTTTGATCTCACCTGCGTCGTAACAAACATGACAACAGAATTGTTATTTGACTTCCGTGAACCGACGGCAGAATGCCAGTCATGCAACAGCACGGTGAGGGGCATGGTGGGACACGGTGGGGCACGGTGGGGCACGGTGAGGGCATGGTGGGGCACGGTGGGAGCACGGTGGGGAGATAACATTTAAGCTTTGATTTGAAAGAGTCCAATGATACTTCAAATCCGACATAGCACACATGGACACCTTGCAGGTTGCCATTATGCAATACAAATAAATATGTCTTCTATTAAATTTTTATCATCTTCTACAACTCTATCACAAAATCATAATATGCGTACTTGCCAATTTGAAATAATAAAAATGCGATTGTTATTATTAATATTATCATAAGAATCGGAATGTAAGTTTTAGTTTTCGATGTAGTTTTTCACAAATCAATTTCAGTTTTCTTAGAGCGGTAGGACCGGGTAATCCAGACAAGGTGCCATTGTAGGCAACTGCGTTGAAGCGTTGGATCGTGGCTGCATGGGAGACTCTGGAACAGATATCCTGTTTCACGTAAATCTCCAGAGATCCTCGACAGCCGGCGGCCGATCTCGGACACAAAGGCGAGACCCTCGTTGTTGATAGGGCCCATTGTTTCCACAATTATTAGTATTATTATTTTAAATTATTAATATTATTATTATTATTATTATTTTAAATTATTATTATTATTATTATTATTATTATTATTATTATAGTTATTATTATTATTATTATTATTATTATTATTATTATTATTATTATTATTATTATTATTATTATTATTATTATTATTATTATTTAAAAAAGACGGAACACCGAAGGAGAAGACAAATTAGTGGAAGGAAGAGAAAAACCTGCTTGTGTAGCGTTGGGAACATTTTCTCCGGAATTCCTCCAACGTAGACGTCCTCTCCCATGTCGAAATAGACCGACCTGAGGTCATGAAGGACGTCCGACTTGGACGAATTGTCCACCCTGAGGATGAGTTCGGCGAGGGTGGGTCGCAGAATGGCCACATCGTGCCACCGATTGTCGTTGATTGGGTGCCTGAGGGTGACCCGAATGACCCGGGGGCTGTTGCCGACGTCATAGGCGTAACGGATCTGACCCCCGACCAACTCCACTACCATGAAGTCCTTTCCAGGTAGACCGCTGTAGAGGATCAGACCATCTGGATGGGAGGTCTTCAACTGCAACGCAATAGACCAAACTAATAACCATGCTATTATTAATAATATTATTATTAAAATTATTATTAATATTAATATTTTTTCATTGTCTTATTATTATTATTTTTAAATCTATATAAATAAAAATGTAAAACGTTATAGTTCGACAAGAAGGATTTCGGAAAGTTCTTCACCGATTGTTTTCAAAATTTTACCAAAACGTTCCATTCGAACATAGCGGGTTTGTGTAATGCCTTTTGGGGAAAAGCGCAATCTTTACGACCCAAAAAACACAACTTTTATTTCCATTCAATATACGTCGATGGAGTCCAGCTATATCCATTTGAAATTTGACGCATCCGTCCGGCGGCGTCCGCCCATTTTCGGGCGCGTTTTAAAAGGTGTGTCTTTCTCTAGCGCAATATGTAACTGTCGGTTTTTACAAAATCGTCCATTTGCGGCTGTTTTCCGCGCGTTTTTCTGAAGCGCATATTTCTAGGGATGGAGGAAGGGGAGAGACGGAGGGGAGGGAGGGGATGAAACAGTAGAGGGATGCAGGGAGGGAGAGAGGAAGGGAGAGACGGAGGGAAGGAGAGACGGAGGGAGAGAAGTAGGGACGGAGGGAGGGGAGGAGAGGGAAGGGAAGGGGAGGGGAGGGAGGAGAGGGGAGAGGAACGGGAGGGCAGGGGAAGGGAGAAGGGGAGGGAGAAGGGGAGGGGACCTAGGAAGGCTGGGGTGGACAGTCTTTTCAGCCACAGCAACGCGTGGCCGGGTACAGCTAGTTTAAAATAAAAAATTTAATCGAGGTATTTATGATCCCTCAGGATTTATGAATCTATTCTATGACGTTAGTGGTCCTCGTCCTCGGTGCGTTGTGCGAACGTGCCTCTGAATGCGACTGCATTAATTTATTATTATTATTATTATTATTATTTAATTTTTTTTAAATTTTTACCCGTGGTATTTATGATCCCTTAGGATTTGTGAATCTATTCTATGACGTTATTTTTTTATTATTTTCATCGTCTTTATTGCTATTATTGCCGTTATTGTTACTGTTGTTGATTTTTTGTCATTGGTGTCATATTGTCATTATTTTTGTCATTGTTATTATTGCTGTTATTGTTGGGTTTACTGCTATCGTTATCATTAGTGGTTTACTTTGTAACATTGTTGTTATTATTCTTATTGTCGCTATCATTGCTACTGTTATTGGTGTAATTGTCGTTGTATTGTTGTTGCTGTTATTGCTATTATTAACATTGCTGCTTTATATTCCATGTTTTAATCATATGTTTACCTCGCAATAACAACCACAACGTTGCAGCATAACGCGTATACACGTAAGCAGACATTCTTTTGAAAACATAATATATCCACTTCGGTTGAGTGCATCCTAACGCCTTCAACCGTATTGAGTTCTGAAGATCCGAGGTATATATATATACACATATTTATATATACCTATATATACAATTATACATATATATAATTATTCACAATATTATAGACGAACGGAAATAGTTTCCATATATATAGACAGAAATCGAGTATTTGATGGAAGAGAAAATCTGATTAGACGACAAATCCTCCCCCAACAAAATAATAATCTCGATGGCTATTATTCTAGAAGTCCGAGACGCCGTACGGCAATAAGCTTGCGCGATGCATGGTCTCTATGAAACACGGTGTATGTATACATAACAGGCAGCAAAATCCTATTAGAAACTATAAGCCAGAAATGTCTAAGGCTCCATCTATAGGACCTTCTTACAAGAACTGCCAGACTATAGCAAGCAGTCTTAGCCTACTTCTCGAAGCAATAATAAATTATCCTTAACGTCAGACTTAATATGTTCGCAATCGCAGTGGTATAGACTCTAAGCATCTAATGCGCCGCTCGAAAGCCAGACGCAGGGAACCAACCTATTCACGAGCGCTGTTACGAGAATGCTCATTGGTATTTTATTCGTTTATGGATTCTGACAGGTAATTTTTGATCATCATATACAAGTAATCCTTTACAAGTAATCGTTTACAAGTAATCTTTTACACGTAATTTCTATACAAGTAGTCCTTCACAAGTAATCCTTTACAAGTAATTTCTATACAAGTAGTCCTTCACAGGTAATCCTTTACAAGTAATCCTTCACAAGTAATCCTTTACAAGTAATCCTTTACTAATTGGGCATGAGCACTTGTAAACCGTTCTTTTTGTCCGTGCTGGAGTCTGGAGCCCCACTGAGTAGTTCCTTGAAGAGGAGA
>OX457051.1:13449915-13452415 GCA_949752735.1 Lumbricus terrestris | reverse complement strand
TCACTGACTGACTCACTGATTGATTGACTGACTGACTGACTGACTGACTGATCGACTGACTGACTGACTGACTGATCGACTGACTGACTGACTGACTGACTGACTGACTGACTGACTGACTGACTGACTGACTGACTGACTGACTGACTGACTGACTGACTGACTGACTGACTGAGGACTGGCCGACCGACTGACAGACCACAGATATCGTGCAATAAAATTATTGAACAAACTATATAAATTGAACAAACATAAAAACGAGCCAACAGAATTATAAGTCGGAGCAAGACATAACCCTATATAAAAATATATCACGTGATATTATTCTAGTATCATTTCAAATTCCAAATGACGAGGTATACATTCCCTATCTTTCTATACTCCTTCCGACCAATTTTGGAGCGAAATTGATGCCAGCCTTCTCTTCCCCTCTTCCCCTCTCCTCTCTCTCGTTTATGGCCCTTCATTTGTCCACCAATCAATCGACGAAAAATAGAGGGCGTTGATACAATGGCATCTGACTATAATAGACGATTTTTGGAGGAGGAATGGAGCCTATAGTTATAGAATGAAACATACATTGTAACCAAGCAGAATGGAAGAAAATATAATGGCAGAGAACAGAGCGGAACAGAATAGAGCGAAGCGGAGCCAAATATAATAGAACGAACGGGGATGGTGGGTAATAGAACAGAATGTAATGGGACACAGCAGAGTAGAGCACAACAGCATAGAACAGAATAGAATATAGAACAAAGTCGCCGCCTCGGTTTTGTAAAACCAAATAGAGCAGAAAGAAATAGCAAAAGAACAGAACGGAAATAAAAAGAACATAATAAGAACAGAATTTTAAAAAGACAGAATGGAATAGAACAACACCGAATAGACCAGAATATCAACAAAACAGCATAGAATAGAGCATAGTAGAACAACGCAGAGCAAAATAGAGCAGAAAAGAATAGCAACAGAACTTATCAGAAAAGAAAACACTCTACATTATTGAACAGAATTGAAACAGAACAGAATGAAATAGAACATCATAAAATAGGATTGAACAGAACAGAGTAAAACAGAACAGAATGGAATAGAGCATCACAGAATAGACTTGAACAGAACAGAATAAAACAGAACAGAATGGAATAGAACATCCCAAAATAGACTTGAACAGAACAGAATAAAACAGAACAGAATGGAATTGAACATCACAGAATAGACTTGAACAGAACAGAATAAAACAGAACAGAATGGAATAGAACAAAACATAATAGAATTAAACAGAATAGAATTGAACAGAATAGAATTGAACAAAATATAATTGGACAGAACAGAATAGAATTGAACAGAACAGAATAGAACCGAACGGAATATCCTCATGACTGTTCATTCCTTTTTTCATTTCCCAAGTCATCTCTCTTTCTCCATCTTAAAGAACGTTTCAGATTCTTGATGACTCCTGACTAACGATCAGACAACTTATGACAGGGGAATTAAATCGGAGCTTCGAGTCGTCAACTGAATAAGTGACTGGCCGTAGTTCACATGCACATCCACCACCGTACATCTCCTCGACCGAACGGACTGGCGTCACGCATCTCGCTAAGCTGGTTTCATTAGACCTGGCATCTGGAATCCCGTGTTCGGACGGTCCGGCGTAGTGAATGGATGGACGAATCCACGCTGATTGGACAACCGTATCAACTGTCATGTTTTCCAGAGCAGGGATATAACCGATGGACCAGCTCTGCAGGTCTTCGACCGGTCCCGGTTGCAGCGAAAGAAGCCACACCGGCGGTGGGTGCTGCCCGTTCGGCCGGTGTCACGAAATAGAGTATCCCCCGTATTAATTGTATCCCCCAAATTAAAAAGTAGAAAAAACTGGGTTTTTTGGCAAATTAATTTTCATCTGCTTTTTTTAACAATGACACTAACAGGTATGTTTATTCCTGCTAGATAATTTGTTTTGCCCTGTTTTTAGAACACTTAAAATATTTAAAACACTTAAGAACACTCAGAGTCACTAAATAAATTCGAGTTGCCTTTCTCTGAGCATTGCTTAGGACACTTAAAACAATTAGAGTCACTTTAAATTTTGATTACAGCATAATTTTTTTATTATGAGCATTTTTCAAAAAAGGGGGAGAGAATGGTTTATCCCCCCGGATAGTCTAGACCGGTTAATTCCATCCGGGGGGGATAGATTAATTCATCCCCCCGGATAGCTTTCAGGGGAGATACTTCGTTTCGTGTCACCGGCGGGGACACGACCGAGGCGGTGGCGGAGGCCGAGGAGCTGGGCTGGGCTGGGCTGATCGAGATGAAATATGGCAACTTCGTCGGCAGACAGGGAAGGGTCAGCGACTTCCCGACGAGACGGGAATAGTCTATAGACAGTGCGCGGCTGAGAGGATGGGAGGCCAGCGCAGGAGCTTCGACGCTGGATTACCATTTATGAGGGAGCGGCGATTGATTGCGCTCATCGCTTAGCGGAATCCCACTCTAG
>OX457051.1:13422415-13444915 GCA_949752735.1 Lumbricus terrestris | reverse complement strand
AATTCCTGGTGTATAGGGACGGTCCTGGGAGCCCGGAGGCAGGGGGTCAAAGGGGACGTATTGACCAAGGGATGGGGCTTTCAGATATATACCGAAACGACATTAAGGAACCACCGTAGCGTATCGATTATGAGCAGTGGAAGACCACATTCGATGAGAAAATATCTACAGACATTAGAGTATGCCATGGCTATAATACATGAGCACATGCATCTATATTATCCATGAAAGATAATAACTGTGTGTGTGTGTGTTGTGTGTGTGTGTGTGTGTGTGACTGTGGGTATGTTTGGCCAGAATGCACGCCCACAGTTTCGCAGCTATTGACCTGAAACCAATTGCACCTATAGACAGAGGACCACCAGGACTATCCAGTGAAGGAGGGATGGCGAGTCCTCCTGAAAGTGGGGTGGGACGAAAAACCAAAGTTTCACTATTTCTACACTTTCGCCACAGTTTCAGAGTTATTCACCTGAAACTTTGAGGCTACAGACAGAGTGCCACCAGGAGCACCCCGCTTCACACCCCTCTCACTGCAGGCGATGGAGAATAACTGTAATTTGCCGTGCAACGCGTGCAGGTAGGCCTATACCCCAGTTAGCTCTTTTATGCACACAAGCACGCATGTCGCTAAAAACGTATACCTATACACAAGACAGCCAAATACGCATACAGATATACGCAAACCTATACACATACATACACTGTGATACACACAAAAACACACACACAAACACACACATACATACACAGTGACACACACACACTGTGACACACACACAAACACACCAGGGCTTTTTTTTAACGTGCAGTTCTACACAAAATGTGCAGTTCTAAATGGATTCGTGCAGTTGTAGAAGCACTTCCGTCACGTTCCGTGCAGTTAAAACTAGTAAAAAAATAGGTCATTTTCCTCAGATGGGGAGTAATTTACCATGGAGGATGAGAAAGGAGAGAAAAGGATGTGCAGTTCTAAAATTTCCTTTAAAACAGCCCTGAAACATACACACATACACGCACACACAATATGCATCCAAAATAGCTTACAAATGATGCGGTCGATATGATAACGTTGAAAAGCATTGAAGGCATTGAAGGCATATTGAAGGCCTGCAGCGGTCTGACCATCATCATCATCATCCACTCAGCCATGCACCCATAAGGCATCCGTTGCATTCACAAATGGACGAGTATTGCTCGGTCCTCTGTATGACCGATGGGAGAATAATGATCGTCGCATGAAGAAACAACGTCCGGATGGTTACATCGACCACCAGCCGACCAACCGACCGACGGCCCGTCCAACCGTCCGACCAACCGACAGACCGCCAACATACGGCCGTCCAAATACCGTGGCATATCGACACACAAATTATTGTCTGAGGGATCACTAGGCCTACAGTTAATTACCGCTGCTATTTGCCATCTCTATCGTGGGGCGCGGTGGTGTAGAGGTGGGTTCCATGTCTTGAAGCCCGAGTTAGGGTACCAGGTTCGAATCCACCTCAAACAGCCGAGTATGAATGAACCTTGAGCAAGTCCTTCACTTGTAATATTGCTCGTGCGCTTCGGCGTGAAACTCCGATTCAGCGTCCGCGCTGTAGTCTCGGACGATTAGAGATGGCAGAGCAGTTGTTATGGTGGGTGGTGTTTTGGTGGAGAAACGGAGGATGGAGGACCATGTGTGGCGGGGTAAGAGTATATACCTAAAGAGGGGTGAGACTATAGTTTCAAATGGAACGACCGAAGAGTCACGGATAGAGGAACTTATTATAGGGAAAGTGATGATGGGTGACCAGCATATGGCCATTTGTTTTATTAAAACGCAGGAGAGGGCAACGATGTAGACCTCGAACAGTAAACCTATGAATGCACGAGAAACTGAGAACAGGGAAAAAGCCAAATACCCATAAAGTGCAACACAATAATTATAGCGATATGAAAATTTTCTCCTGCGAATTTCTGGGCATATTTTTAAATATTGAAATCAAACGGAGTCGTCGTGCAGCCGTGAAAATCACGCACATAATAATTATAATTATATAGGAAAGCGGGTAAAGCCGTGAATGCAAGTCTAAGAATAGACTAACCGAAACTGCTGCCTATAGATAGCTCTAGAAACATGAAAGTTGCTCTTATCCTCCTCCACCTCGTAATTGCCTAATTATACCAGGTAGCCAAAGAGGTAGTTATCTAATGGAAGCTGTTCTGATATTCAGATACATTAACCCATTTCAATCAGTCAATCGATCTGAAACTTTTATTACATAGCACCCCTTCAAGATTCATATTCCGAGGCGTTCCATTTCGTATTATTTTTATTGCAGTTCTTAGGCGAACGGAAAGCCAAATAGAAACCTCAGTAAAAACAAAAAAGAATAGGATTGCCAGTTAAAAAGGAAGATAGGAATGTCAGTATTAAAAAAGGAAAAGAATTGTTAGTCTAAAAAGGAATATGAATGTCAGATTGTCGCAATGTCTGACTTATAGTGCCTGTATCATCAGACGTCTGTCCGTCTGTCCGTCTGTCCGTCTGTTTGTCTGTCTGTCTATCTGTCTGTCTGGTTGTCAAAGTCTGCATTGGACATAAAGCATCCACCAGATCATTGGCGACTTATAAAGGAAGTCGTTCAACTCCGACAAAAACATAAAACAAAGAGCTAGAGCGAAGCACAGACAGATCCAGTGAAACAGACGAACACACAGACCCAAAGAGACAGACAAACACACAGACAGATCCAAGGAGGCAGACAAACACACAGACAGACCCAAGGAGACAGACGAACACACAGACAGACCCAAAGAGACAGACAAACACACAGACAGATCCAGGAAGACAGACAAAGACACAGACAGATCCAGGGAGACAGACAAAGACACAGACAGACAGACAGACAGACAGACCAACATACAGACAGAGAGACATTGAGATCAGAAAGCAATCGCATGGATAGGTGATTAGTCCAAATCCCATATATCCCATAATTGACGAAGACAAGCGGTGAAAACGAATCGCACTTGAAGGACGACCGCAGCTGCAACTAAATAGATCGAATAGCAGAAGCGGTGGAGGGAGATGGATGGAAGAGCCAACGATTGATTGACAGGCGAATGGGGAGGCGCAGCGCCGAGCGACGCAAGAGGTAAATGACGAGAAACTACTCGGCAACCTGATTCCTCACACATGGGAGCCAGCGCATCCCTTGGCAATATACGGTTTGTGTAGGATTTGGAAGACATCGCAGAGAAAGAAAAGAAATCGACGACCATCGGATTCTGTTTCAAACACGGGCGGATTTGGGGGCAAAAGCAGAAATTTAGAGGATAATGTCGGGCACCCCAGAGAGGTGGGGTAAAGGTGGACAAGAGGTGGTGGTCAGGGTCGGTAGATGAGAGGAATGGGGAGAGTGAGTGGGGTGTGGGAGTGGGGTGTAGGTAGGAGTGGGAGATGGATGTGGTGGAGTTGGGGTTATGGTGGGAAGTTGGTATTGGGGAGTTGGGGCATTGACGTGGAGCGGGACGAAGCCAACATTTCCCGGGAAACGCCGGGTACCCCAAGCAGTATAATATACGCATAGATCCAGACCTAATAGTAGGTCTACCTGATTCTAGAGGTAACAGGAAGCCAATGCAGTTCCCAGTCATGTATTTGTGTATATTTGATTTGATTTGTTGTTCCTGGTTACCAAATAAATGATTTTGATTTGATTTGATATCAAATGTGTGACACTTTTGTGTGTATGTGTGTTGCCTACTGGTGTAGGTTATACGTGAATGAACGTGCATACATTGCATACATACATAGGTCCTATAGATCTACAATATACTATAGCCTACATACACATTTACGCAGGCTACAACTGAATAGTATGTACGATTTTTTAAGCTTGCAAAAATCTCCATCAATTTATGCAAATTGCAAAAACCAAGGCTAATTTAAACGCAAATTATATTCAAACGAGGCCATCAACTAACTAAGCATTAAGCCTGACGAATGTCACTTGCGTTAAATACGTCCTGTTGCTATCTAGACGACTTTTCACTGGGAGCATTTATTTAGCGCGAATTTAAATAAGAAAAATAGACGCAGATTGCAAACTGTTCGCGTACGCATACACAGAGGCAGTCAAAACAGACAAACAGACAGACAGACAGACAGACAGACAGACAGACAGACAGATAGCCAGACAGACAGATAGCCAGACAAGACAAGACATACAGACAAATAGTCAGACAGACAGACAGAGACAGACAGACAGAGCCGATCAGATATCCGCAGGCCAGTCGCATACATACACATACAGTAATCAATCTCGATGTGTTTGGGAAACCGGTTTCATCACAGTCGGATGTCGTTAAGTACGACTTAAGCGACGTCACTGGGTAATTATCTCTTGCAAATTGTCGTCCTCTCTGTGACTTAGCTCTCTGGGAACCTGTTGGACCAAAGATATCGTCTGCTATATATAGCTTCAATCAAATCCCTTCTGCTTTGATTGAAATTAATATCGATTGGCGCCGTGTCCCATGCAGCGGGAAAAGCATTGGCATACTTTAAGTCCGTTTTAGGCGTATAGGCGCCCACAGATTTTTAAAATAGGGTCACAAGCATAATGGTCACCTATGTTACAAGAAGACTATTTTGTGAGGCCATTTATAATTAGGAATTTGTTTCAATAATTGAAACATATCCCTATAACAGCACATAAATTTATTTATCAATTTGATTATAATTTATATATTCATTCATTCAAGTATTTATATAGCGTCTCTTCAAGAAAACTACTCAGATGCGATACAAAATTTTTAATTTACATTTTACAGGTTAAAGTCATAGTTTCAATCTATAATAGGCCTATAGGGAATGAATAATTTTAATTTTGTTATGGTAAATGGAGTCAAAATAATTATAGCTAACGACACATGTCGAAGAATGGGCGCTAATGATCGAAACAACAGCTCATAGAAACCAGGAATATCCACAAAAATGTGGATTTGAAAAATCACAATTTTTTCTCTCCTCGGGCCCTTGATCAGTTCTCCGCGGATCACTGTTTTGACAAACGCTGGTCTAACGATCTTAGCTTGCATAACAGTGACGATCGACAGACAGACAGACAGCCAGGCAGATAATACAGTCACAGACAGACATACAGAAAATAAATCAGTGAGATAGACAGGCAATATTATTATAGTTAGACATAAAGGCAGATAATCAGTCGGGCAAACAGGCAGATAAACAGACAAACAGACAAGAAGGCAAGTAGACTGATAGACAGACAGGCAGACAGACGGACAGATAGACAGACAGGCAGACAGACGGACAGATAGACAGACAGGCAGACGGGTAGACAGACAGACGGACAGGATGACAAGGAGAGAGAGATGGATGGATGATAGGCACATAGGCAAATAGACAAACAGGAAGGAATACAAGCAGACAGACATGGATTGACTTAGAGTTTTTGTTCGGGGGATTGGTCTTTGACGCCGACGTCGTCGCTGTCTAAAGACTGAATCCAGGAGGTTTTATGTCGCATGGGGGTTGGGAGGGTTTGGGGTGGGAGGGGGCTCTCCCAGTCGTCAGTGCCTCTCCGTCCTTCGGTCTGACCGAATTTCTAGAACCCATCCCCCCCTGGATCATATGCATCAACGAAACCGACGACTGGACACAATAATAGATGACCACCAGTCCACTACACTTCCACCTCTCACTCACCTCTTCCCTCTCCATCTCCCCATGGACATCAAAGTCAAACACCGACAACTCACCGACGCACGCCATGATGGGGAGAGATGATGACGAGGACGACGACGACGACAAAGACCTTACGTCTACTAATCCATTCGTCTATCCATCTATCCATCCATCCACCCACCCACACACCCATCCACCCACCCACACACCCATCCACCCACCCACCCACCCACACACCCATCCATCCATCTATCCATCCATCCATCCACCCACCCACCCATCCAATCCATCCATCTATCCATCCGTTAATTCATCGATCCATCCATCCACCCTCCCACCCACCCATCCCTCCATCCATCCATCCATCCATTCATCCATCCATTCATCCATCCATCCATCCATCCATCCATCCATCCGTCTATACATCCATCCATCCAATCCATCGATGCATCCATCCACCCTCCCACCCACCCACCCATTCACCCACCCTACAACCCACCCACCCATCCATCCACCCACCCATCCATCCATCCATCCACCCATCCATCCACCCACCCACCCATCCACCCATCCACCCTCCCACCCACCCATCCGTCCGTCCATCCATCCATCCATCCACCCATCCATCTATCCTCCCACCCACTCATCCATCCACCTACCCATCCATCCATCCATCCATCCACTCACACACCCACTCACCAAAGCTTCCGTCCACCCACCCGTCCACTGCCCCATTCATCCATCCTCCATTCTCCTACATATCCATCCATCTATCCATCCAACCAAATACCCACCCGTCCCTTTCTCTCCGCTTGCCCTTAATGACACTGTCCCTTTGTTTCTCTTCCACTATCCCTGTGTTCGGATGTCCACCTCTACCTTTGCCACCAACGCCTAACTATACATCACCATAGACAAATCGTGAATAGACGCACCAACGTGGCCCGGTGACCTTCACCGCATATACATCCACCATGCAGTCGAAGAAGAAGCATTGGTCACCTTGTACTGAGAACATGAACCCTAGCGTCGAACCCGGTCACTTCGCCATGCATCATCTCAACCTCATAACTCATAACGTATATATAATACGACTAATAGCAAATGTTCCAGTTTCACCAGGAAACCAGATCTATGGGAGGATACTCGACCATTGCTACACATCACAAAATAAAAATAAATGATTTGATTCGGACCTTGCCCTCTGTGCACCGAATTCGTGTTAGTCGTGTTGTTGTCGCGTAGTGTCTCATGTCCTGTTCGCCCATCTGTGTCCACCTACGTTCCATCTAGCCATCAATCATTCCGTCTTTCCAAAATATCCATCCAACCATTCTTCACTCGACCTATCTAAGCCGCAACCATCGTTCATTCCAGTCGTTCATGATAATGTGCTCTATTCGGTCATTCTGTCTTCGTTCCATCTGTTCATCTATAGGTTACTCCATCCTTTCTACATTCCATCCATTCGTCTATGTTCCAACCACTGGCGTAGGTAAGGTGGGGTTTAAATTAGGGACCTCAACCCCCCATTGGCTCAGGACGAAAGTTTTTTTGGATTATTTATTCACTTAAATAAGAAAAAACAAAACAAATGCTTGTAGTAACAATTATTGCTTTTCTTACTTTATTTTCTGAAACGACCAGAAATTTTCGTCAAACAAATCCGGACTAGAAAAACTTCCTGCATGGTTGTGCAGTTCTACAAATTTCTGAAAAATTCCTGCCGGCCAGGTCATAACTCCCCTCCATCATCAACTCCTGGCTACGCAACTGGCTCCAACCATACTTCATTCCATACATCCATCCAAGCTCCATCAATAATTATTTTTCATTCCATCTGTTCATCTATGCTCTATCTGTTCTTTATTCCATCCATTCATCTAAACTCCATCTATTCTTTATTCCATCCATTCATCTATGCTCCATCTATTCTTCACTCCATCCATTCATCTATGCCCCCATCTATTCTTCACTCCATCCATTCATCTATGCCCCCATCTATTCTTCACTCCATCCCTTTATTTCATCCGTCTATCCCTTCTTCATTCCGTTAATCCATCCATCTATCCATTCAACATCTTCCAATTGATGAACTCATTTCGACTTTCTCCGCCAAGACCCAGATGAGATCCTGATCCAGAATTCCAAATTCTTCCCATTTCCTTCTCCCATAATTCGTACCTGCCTCTTTCCCCTGCCCCTCCTCCACCATCCGCCCACCCGCCCGCCCGCCTCATTCTTCCACCTTCCCAGCCCAGCCAACCGGCTTAATTTTCGCCACCGGCCGTTCCGCAAAATTGCAATTTACGACGAAATTCTCGAGGATCCGTCATGCTCCCTAAATAACGAATCTGTCGGTGACATTGGATCAGGCTATCACCGGAGCGCCGCCAAACACGACGCTCGTTTCGTGGCCCTGGAACCGTAAACGTCCGTATTAGCCTGAGCTCTATCGAGCTGCTCGGATTAGCGCTGATTTGCCATAATATATGAGCCAGAAATGAAATACGTTCCATCTACACACCCCTATAATACGTGTATGCGCACAGCATATTAACCGAGGAGTATTATTACAGTATATATCTGCACAGCGTGAGCGTTATACATGTAAGTACCACCCTGACCCTGAACGTTTGCGGGCATTAAAAAGGTCCTATAATAAATGTTTTTTATTCGTTTAGCATTTACCATTATACTCGCATGCATGTATTTATACATGAACACGCATATGTTACACACACACACACAGACACACACACACAGACACACAGACACACACACACAATCACACACACACACACACACACACACACAAGCATCTTACGTACAAACTATAGGCTGCATTCATACACACGTGCCTAATAGCCTATGTCTGGCACTGTTCTTGTGCACCCATATCTATTGCAGTCGTTATTATGACAGAAGCAATATAGATCTAATTATTTTTTTGTTATGCTTTATTGAACATTCACTTTATTAATTTTCGCCCTCTTGTATACGTAATTTGGATTTCTACCTTTTGTAGTAGGCCTAAAACCTATTGAACTAGGCCCACGTAGGCCTGTAGTCGCGTAGTTAAGGCTGCACAATTATTGTTAGTTTTCCAAAACGGTGTTCCGGTTTTTGATGGCGAGAAAATAAAATGGTCACCCTATAGTAGGCCCCCTATGTATACATGTAAAGACGCATATAAAGCAACTACGCCTAAACGAATAGGTCTACGAACAAACATACGGTTCAGATATAGTCATTTGTACGACCGAGATTATGGTTGTTTTTACTTGCTGTTCGTCCGAAGAAATAAACGGTTCGTCGTTTGTGGAATTTTCTCCAATCTTTCTGTCTTAAAATCAGACGTCACGAATCGAAAACAGATCCAGACGCCAATAATAATAATAATAATAAGACATTTTTGATGTGGTTTGCTCGCACGTGACGCAAGACCGACCGCCAATTTGAATGGCTAGATCTATGATGTAGGCTATAATTATTATATCCTATGTGGCGAATTTGTAGTTACAGAAGTCTTATAAATCCTCATCTACATAATAATAATTACAAAGCTTTTATTAATGTTTTTAAAGCCTGAGGGACCATAAATACCTCGGGTATAAATACCTCGGGTGGAAATAATAATAATAATAATAATAATAATAATAATAATAATAATAATAATAATAATAATAATAATAAAAACAATAATAATAAGTACATTAAAACAAGAATAATAATAATTATTGTCATAATGGTAAACAGTGCAAAAAATTATTAAAGACACCAAAGGCAGTACGGGCGTAACTTAAAGTTTGGTATGGAGTCTTCTTCTTTAGGTTCTCTGCCCAGTGGCAGGTCCGAACGTCCAATGTCTCCATATTTCACGCTGTTGTGCCATGTCTTTAAGTTCTCTGTAGCCCTTTTCCATTATCCCGTCCAGCAGTTTCTGTCTAGGTCTTCCTCTGCATCTTTTCCCCTCCTATCTTCCTTCAATTATTTCTTTCTGTAGTGAGTTTCCTCGCAGCAAATGTCCTACCCAATTCTTTTGTCTTGCCTTTATTACCTCTAGCAGAGATCTTTTCTCGTCTACCATCGTCAGCACTTCCTCGTTTGTAACATGCTTTGTCCAACTAATCTTCTCCATCTTTCTCCATACCCACATTTCAAACGCTTCCAACCGCTTGGTGTCTTCCTTTCTCATTGTCCATGTCTCTGCGCCATATAACGTCACACTCCATATTAATGTTTTGACCATTCTTTTCTTAAGATTCCTATTTAGCCCTCCTCTTAGCAATTCTTTCCGTTTTAAGAATGCCTCTTTACCCATTGCTATCCTTCTCTTTATCTCTTTATGACATTTAGCGTCGCTTGATATTAGGCTTCCCAAGTAGCAGAATTCCTTCACCTGCTCTATTTCCTCTCCATTTATTTTGATACATAATTATAGTTGTTTCCTTGTCCTTACTGATCTTCATAACTTTTGTCTTTTTGATGTTAATTTTCATGTTGTAGTCTTCTGATGTCGCATTTAGCCGATCCATCATTTGTTGTAGATCCTTTTCGTTTCCTGCCAGCATCGCTTGATCGTCCGCAAACCTTAAAGCTCTTAACAGTTTTCCTCCTACTTTAATCCCTTCTTCTGTTCCATCTATTGCCTCTCTTATGAGCTCTTCTATGTATATATTGAACAGTAATGGTGACAACGGACACCCCTGCCGCACTCCTCTACCAATTTGTCCCGGTTCGGAATATTCTCCTTCTATTCTGACTCTGACCTTTTGTCCCATGTACAGATTCCCAATGAGTCTTCTATCTCTCCAGTCGACCCCCATCCTTCTCAAAGCACCCATCAACTTCCTCCAATCCACTCTATCAAATGCCTTCTCATAGTCTACAAAGCATATGAAAACCTCCATTCCATGTTCGAGACTTCTTTTGGTATGGAGTATGGAGCAAAATTCCTCAGCCCAACTACTACCGCTGCTGCTGCTGCTCCTCCTCGTCTTCCTCCTCCTCCTCCACCACCACTACGACCACCATGACCACCACCACCAACGTGCACCATCACCACCACGACTGCCACCACGACGACCACGACCACCACGATCACCACTACCACGATGCACCACCACGATCACCACCACCGTGGACCACCACCACCACGACCACCACCACCACCACCATCACAATCACCACGACCGATACCACGACCACCACCACCACCGTGCACCACCACCACCACGACCACCACCACGACCACCACCACCGTGCACCATCACAATCACCACGACCGATACCACGACCACCACCACCACCGTGCACCACCACCACCACGACCATGACCACAGTGCACCACCATCACCATGACCACCGCCACGACCACCACCAACACCGTGCAACACCAGAACCACCACCACTAATGTTGATAAAAATAGAAATAATAGAAGCAAGTAATTGAAATAATATGACAGGTGAATAATTGTCTTCAGTAGACCGGGAAATCATAGAATCCACGGTGCATCTGTGGTGCAACCTTAATGGAGCTTAATATGTTTCCTTATAATAATTAAACGTAGCTTAAGCATAATGCTCGTCGTAAGCGCCTGCGAAAAATAATTTTTTTAAACGCAGCTTTATGAAACACACAGTTAGAAGGTTTCAAGGAAATTAGACATGAAGTCAATTAGTAATGCCTTCCTGTGGATTGCATGTGTATATTATTTGCAATGTAACGATGCTTCTAATGTCATCCAGATTGATAGCAAATGAATGAATGCACACACATTTACACATATATAGACAAATGTTAGACATAATACAGACATACAGAAACAGAGACAGACAGACAGAGACAGACAGACAGAGACGCAGAGACGCAGAGACAGAGACAGAGAGACAGGAAGAGAGGAAGATAGAGAGAGATGGGGAGATGAAGAATACTATAGTCGGAAGCCTAGAGAAATAGACATCGAAAGAGAGACAGACAGACAGACAGACAGGCAGGCAGGCAGGCAGACAGACAGGCAGGCAGGCAGAGAGACAGACAGACAGACAGAGACATAAAGAGACAGACAGAGGCAGACAGAGACACGCACACAGAAAGAGAGACAGAGACGACTAAGGAGGCAGGAGATGACAACGAGAGAGAGACAGACAGACAGACAGACAGAGACATACAGAGATAGACAGAGGCACACAGAGACACAAACACAAAGACAGAGAGACACTGAACCTGGACTAGACAGACACACTTGAAGAAATAGTGCCACATAGAAATAGAGAGGGGGCAGAATCAAGTATACAGGATACAAATGAAGAGGACGGAGCAGAAGACTTGTCATATCTCTTGACATCCTATCTTCCAGCTGAATACCAAAGGCGTTCGTCTGACCGCACTGAGCTTAACCTTGTCAATTGCATCCTTTCCACCCACCATATCTTCATTCGCCTCCATTCACCCATCCACCAATCCCATCCATCCACCCACCAATCCACCAATCCACCCACCTATACACCCATCCACCCATCCACCATCCACCCACCCATCCATCCATCCACCCATCCACCCATCCACCTTCCACCCATCCACCCACCCACCCATCCATCCACCCATCCACCCATCCACCATCCACCCATCCATCCATCCACCCATCCACCCATCCACCATCCACCCATCCACCCACCCACCCATCCATCCACCCATCCACCCATCCACCCATCCACCCATCCATCCATCCACCCATCCACCCATCCACCCATCCACCATCCACCCATCCATCCATCCACCCATCCACCCATCCACCCACCCATCCACCCATCCACCATCCACCCATTCACCCACCCACCCATCCATCCACCCATCCACCCATCCACCATCCACCCATCCACCCACCCACCCATCCACCCATCCATCCACCCACCCATCCACCCACCCATCCATCCACCCACCCATCCATCCACCCACCCACCCATCCACCCACCCATCCACCAATCCACCCACCTATCCATCCATCCATCCACCCATCCACCCACCTATCCATCCATCCAGCCATCCATCCACCCATCCATCCATCAACCCATCCACCCATTCACCCATGGATCTACCCATCCACACACCCATCCATCCACCCATCCATCCACCCACCCATCCATCCATCCACCCATCCACCCATCCACCATCCACCCATCCACCCACCCACCCATCCATCCACCCATCCACCCATCCACCATCCACCCATCCATCCATCCACCCATCCACCCATCCACCCATCCACCATCCACCCATCCATCCATCCACCCATCCACCCATCCACCCATCCACCCATCCACCATCCACCCATCCACCCACCCACCCATCCATCCACCCATCCACCCATCCACCATCCACCCATCCACCCACCCACCCACCCATCCACCCATCCATCCACCCACCCATCCACCCACCCATCCATCCACCCACCCATCCATCCACCCACCCACCCATCCACCCACCCATCCACCAATCCACCCACCTATCCATCCATCTATCCATCCACCCATCCACCCACCTATCCATCCATCCAGCCATCCATCCACCCATCCATCCATGAACCCATCCACCCATTCACCCATGGATCTACCCATCCATCCACCCACCCATCCACCCACCCATCCATCCACCCACCCATCCATCCACCCACCCACCCATCCACCCACCCATCCACCAATCCACCCACCTATCCATCCATCTATCCATCCACCCATCCACCCACCTATCCATCCATCCAGCCATCCATCCACCCATCCATCCATGAACCCATCCACCCATTCACCCATGGATCTACCCATCCATCCACCCACCCATCCACCCACCCATCCATCCACCCACCCATCCATCCACCCACCCACCCATCCACCCACCCATCCACCAATCCACCCACCTATCCATCCATCCATCCATCCACCCATCCACCCACCTATCCATCCATCCAGCCATCCATCCACCCATCCATCCATGAACCCATCCACCCATTCACCCATGGATCTACCCATCCACACACCCATCCATCCATCCACCCATCCATCCACCCACCAGTTCTTCCGTCCATTGTCCGTTTGATTGGATCCGCGTCCTAATCGGGCAGCTACCCGCGAGCTCCAGTGGCTGGTCACCGGATAAGAAGACGATGCAGCAAAGTGAAACCGCTGCCTCTGGGGTCATCACCGGGACAAGTGGCTCAAAGACGAAGGAGCGAATTAAGATGGAGACAACGGTGGACAATCACTTCAAACCTCGCTTTTGATTTTGATTATGGGATGAAGAGAAATAGGATGATGATGATGAGGAGGAGGAGGAGGAGTACCGCCTTCGGGTCCAGCAGCTGGAGACGGAGAACGGCAAAACAAAGATGCAAGTCGTTTGGTTTAATTCGGAATTCTCATGAGCATCAATTGCGGTATCATCATCGTCGTCGTCGTCATCATCATCGTCGTCGTCCCCTCGTCCATCTGATTTCTCAGCTCATTAACCAACTCATCGAGATTTGTGGTCTGTAGCCCACACTCTGCTGCAAGCCACTTCCTCTCACTATACTGCTTATTAGGATCGACTTCCGTATCGTCAAGTGATATTGCCAATCTGTTCTGCAAACTATACAATCAAAGCGTCGCAATCTTGCGCTGCAGCATCAATGTAATCAGCTTTCATAATCAATTGTTGCAAGCCCAAAGCTCCTAAAGCGATGCTTGAAAGTCTAACTTGTTCACGAGATTGTATACATTACCATCTCAATCGTAGTCGTAATCGTGAATTTATATAGCGCCACATCAAGAGAATCCACTCGGAGGCACTTCCGACCTGACAGCGTCAGGCACCATAATCCAAGAGAATGGTTTTCATACGCTTGCGGAAGGGGCAAAGAAAGACCAGGAAGGTCGTAACGGAGACTGAAGCTGTAGGTAACTTATTCCAGACAGATGGACCGACCACGGCGAAGCTTCCGTGCCGTATACTATGGAAGTTTGAATCGTAGGGACAACCAGGTCGCCATGCGTGCATAGCAGGGCGAAGAAATCTATAAACCTGGAACGGAGGATAGCACTGGCACAAAAAGCTTCCTATAAGATAAATTTTATTACCACGTGCATGCATCATCGCGTATCAGTATTTTGTTTGTTTGTTTGTATGTTCACTTGTTATATAGCACCCCTTCAAGCTCCCTACTCAGAGGCGCTCCCGACTACAGAGCGGACACTGCATTGGAGTTTCACGTCGAAACGCTGAGCAATTGCGAGTGAAGGACTTGCCCAAGGTCCCTAAGCAGCGACTTGAGTTGGATTCGAACCTGCAAACCTTCGGGTGCAAGGCGACGAACATGCCCACCATACCACCGCGCCCCACAATATAGGTTCTATGCATTGCCGACGATACACAGGCTTAACTATTACTGCATGGAGGATCTCTTGAATTCATAACTAGCCTATCATTTTTTGTCGTTTCCTCACCAGGATTACGTATGCGTGTTACAGATAGTTATAAGTTATAACTTCGCTTCCTGGAAAATTATCCATCTTGAAATTCAAAGCGACGAAGACAATAATTTTTGTCCATATAGATATTGCACGCAATGCACGCTCTCTCCAAATAACATAATGACAGCCTGATTAGATGACATAATAGTCAGCCTGATTGGATGACGGCTTGGTGCTCTGCATGTCACGCTGGCAAACTCAGATATGTCAATCACCGTCGAATGCTGCTATTTTGATGGTTCAAGCAAAAGTTGTGACGCGGGAAGAATTTGTCAAGAATTGTTCTCATTTAGACTAGCTGGATTCCAAAGTTTTCTCTTATCTAATATATATTTTGGTAAGTCTGTGTGTTTGTTTGATTGTTTGTTTGTTTGTGGCGTTGTTAGCTACGCACGGCCACAGTTTTGAAGCAATCGACCCCAATCCTTCGCATGGGGGTCGGGCTCGACCCGACACAGGTAAATGGGGGGTCGGCGAATCTCTGCCACCATGGGAGCCAGGGTGGGGGGGGCAAAAACCCTCATTTTTTCCTACTTTTTCCGGCTTTTCCATGCATAGTTTCACACTTATTCACCAGGGTCCAAATTTATGGGAGGTGACTTGGCTAAGACACCACTTAGCGCTAAGATGCGTCTAGCTAAGACGTGTCGTAGACTTTACGACATCCCGTATTCATAACGCACACTTACAGGACCACTTACTTAGTCGACAAACTAAAGCGTGGTTATAGTTAGTGCGCATGCGCACATAATATTAATAGGCGGCCGTGCCTTAGCCAGTGGGCTAGACAATGGGCTGTCCGCGTATCAAAACAAACAAAGACGTTGCATCGCCCGCGGAAGATATTATCTTCGGCGGTAGATTATATGCGATCTAAAATGCGTTTTGTTACATATTAATGGTATTTAGTCACGGCGAAAACCACAAGCATAAATCAGCTCATCGTCCCACATCCAACGGAATTAAATTTGGTGCCTCTGAAACACTCTTTAATAGTTTAAACCGCGTCGAAGTGGACGAATCGAAGATGTCCCGCCGGCCATGTCTGCCTTTACGACAGCGACTAGTAGACTTACACGACCATCATAGGTCGACTAGCGTAGTTGTGTCTTAGCTGGCTAAGACGTCGTTGTGAATTCTGATTTATCCGTTAGTTGCCCGCTAGTCGCAACTAGGATCTAAGACATGTCTGAGATACCGTCATAAATTTGGCCCCTGAAACGTTGCAACTACACGGATTTCTACACGGCCACCTAACCTCCATCAAACACACACCTCGGCGACCCGCAGGGCCGACGTGTTCTTTGGGAGCTGGGGGTTCGGGGGGGGAGAAAAATTTATCCCGAAAATCCAAATTTTTTGGGTGGCGTTCCGGTGAAAGTCGGAGTGTGGTGTCATGTTGTGGGTGTGGTGGTGTTTTGGCCTGAACGGGTCGATTCCTAAATTTTCCGGTAATTTCCCGGTCAACGCCGAGTACCCCAGCTAGGGGGCTAGGGTGGGAGCGGATTGTTTTTTTGGGGGGGGAGAAATTTCACGAAAAACAAAATTTCGCGGGTGGCGAACCGGTGGAGGTCGGAGTTAGTCGTGGCGTGTTGTGGGGGGGGAGTGGAAGAAGGGTGGGGAAAAAATTGGGGGAAAAATTTTCCCCCGAAAAACCAAATTTCACGAGTGGCATACCGGTGGAGGTCGGAGTTAGTGGTGGTGTGTTGTGGGTTGGGGGGCAGAGTGGGGTGAGTTTTTTGGTGAATTTGTTTTTCCGGAAACCAAAATTTCACGGGTGGCGTACCGGTGGAGGTTGGAGTTAGTGGGGGCGTGTTGTGGGTTTGGGAGCAGGGTGGGTGTGGGGTTTTTTGAGGGGAGAAAATTTTTCCGAAAACCAAAATTTCACGGGTGGCGTACTGGTGGAGGTCGGAGATAGTGGTGGCGTGTTTTGGGGGTAGGGGAGGGATGTGGGTGAAATTTGAGGGGGGAATTTTTCTCCGAAAACCAAAATTTCACGGTGGCGTAACGGTGGAGGTCGGAGTTAGTGGTGGCGTGTTGTGGGGTGGGAGGCAGGGTGAGGGCGGGGTTTTCTTTGAGGGAGAAAAATTTTCCGAAAAACAAAATTTCACGAATGGCGTTTTGGTGGAGGTCGGAGTTAGTGTTGGCGTGTTTTGGGGGTTGGAAAGGAGGTGGGGAAAATTGGGGAAAATTTTTTCCTCAGAAAACCAAAATTTTAATGGTGGCGTACCGGTGGAGGTCGGAGTTAATGGTTGGGTGTTTTGGGGCTGGGAAGGAGGATGGGGAAATTTGGGGAAAATTTTTTCCTCAGAAAACCAAAATTTCACGGGTGGCGTTCCGGTGGAGGTCGGAGTCAGTGGTGGCGTGTTGTGGGGTGTGGGGAGGGGTGGGGAAAATTTGGGGAACATTTTGTACCCGAAAAACAAAATTTCACGGGTGGCGTACCGGTGGAGGTCGGAGTTAGTGGTTGCGTGTTGTGGAGGGGTTGGGGGAGGTGAAGGGTAAATTTGGGGGGATTTTCCCACCGAAAACCAAACTTTCTTGGGCGGCGTACCGGTGGAGGTCGGAGTGGTGGGGTGGGGTGTGGTGTGGTGGAGTTCTGGCCTGAGCGGGTCGAATCCTAACTTTCCCGGGCAACGCCGGGTACCCCAGCTAGTTTCGGAATAAGTTGAATTGGTGCAGATAATAATAATAATCTTCGTTTTAATTACCTCAATCTGACAAACCGCAGAATGATTACAATTATTACAGGTTACATGAAATACGACCAACTTATAGCACGACACGCAGGTCGGCTTTACAGCAGTGGGTTCGGTAGCTTAACACTAATAGCCTAAGTGCTGGATCACTCCTGGTTCGGCCAAGCCAGAAGTGAAAGGGGCAATCTTATTTTCAGCATAACCCGAGTCAAACAACACAACAGCAAAGCGCCAATTGCAGCTAACAGAAACTTTAATAAATTAATGCCCTGAGCGAGGCTTGAACCCGGGTTGCGTGGCTTGAACCCGGGTTACCCTCTATCTCATCAACTGAGCTAAGGACCCCCATTTTATTTAATACTCGTCACCGATCACCCGTGACCGAGTTAACCTGCCATGTATTTTCACTGGTGTCCACCTTGTAAATACCAGTGGATCTTGTCCCAACTCTGCCCTCAATCTGTTCGGGGTCATTGGCCAAATGTGTAGCGGCCTACTAAAAAAAACGCAAGAAGCTATGAGGTGGGAAAGGTATCGCATTCTCAAACTGTCGTGATCAAAGCCAAAATGTAGACTCAGTAACTCGGAGAGTTTATGATAAGACGTGTATACAAAATGTATTAACCTACCTACATCTTTTCATGCAGTTCAACTTACTAATGTATTACCTTCTATCTCTTTATTTAGCTCTATATTACTTGTAAAATGTGTATGTCTATCTCTTAATACGCTTCAACTTGCAAATGCATTACCCTTTATCTCTTAATAGGTTTCAACTTGCAAATGTATTACCCTTTATCTCTTAATATGCTTCAACTTGTAAATGTATTACCCTTTATCTCTTAATATGCTTCAACTTGTAAATGTATTACCCTTTATCTCTTAATATGCTTCAACTTGTAAATGTATTACCCTTTATCTCTTAATATGCCTCAACTTGTAAATGTATTACCCTTTATCTCTTAATATGCCTCAACTTGCAAATGTATTACCCTTTATCTCTTAATATGCTTCAACTTGTAAATGTATTACCCTTTATCTCTCAATAATTACACGTATGCTTCAACTTGAAATTGTATCACCGTTTATCTCTTAACTTCCTCCTCCTCCTCATACTCCTCATCCTCATTCTCATCCCCATGATCAAAATCAAAAGCGAGGATTGAAGTCACTGATTGTCCTCCGTTGTCTCCATCTTAATTCGCTGCTGCAGCGTCTTTGAGTCACTTGTCACTTGTCCCGGTGTCCGAGGTGGAGGCAGCAGCTTCACTTTGCTGCATCGTCTTCTTATTCGGTGACCAGACACTGAAGCTTCAACTTGCAAATGTATTACACTTTATCTCTCAATAATTACACGTATGCTTCAACTTGCAAATGTATTACCCTTTATCTCTTAATAACTTGCAAAATGTAAATGTACATGTATTACCCTTTATCTCTTAATAACTTGCAAAATGCAAATGTAAGCCTACTAACCTCTATCTCTTAATTACAGTTTAACTTGCAAATGCATCACATCAAACCCTTTACTCTAATTATTGCTTGCAGATTTCTGGCCATGCATGATGTCGCCAACTCGCCATTCCAATTAGACCTATATAGTTCGTGCACTAGAACTGTCTTCAGGAGCTGGCTATTCAGACCACTGAGTGCATTTCTTCGTGTCGAAAACAGTGGATGGGGCAGGTGTCCAAAGTCTGGGTAAATGTTCCCCAATGGGACATTTGAGCAACTAGACTCCCTTCCTCTTCAAATCGCGATCTCGCTAATCGGCATTGATGATGTGCTCCTCTGCGTTTCCGACTCATCGGTATATCTGTCTTCCGGACAATTGGTCTCTTCCGCTCCTAAAATATAGGTCAGTCTGTCCGAGTCTGTCTTCAAGTGTACGCGTCTGTCTGTCTGCCACTGTCTCTGCCTCTGTCTCTGTCTCTCTCTCTCTTTCTCTCTCTCTGTCTCTCTCTCTCATTCACACACACTCACACACACACATGCACACACACGCACACTATCTTTCAGTCCGTCTCTTATTCTCTTGTCTTCTCTCACACACTCACTTTTCTCTCTCTCTCTCTCTCTCTCTCTCTCTCTCTCTCTCTCTCTCTCTCTCTCTCTTGTCTCACTCTTTTTCTCTCACTAAATCTCTCACCAAGTCTCTCACACATTACTCTCCCTCACTCAGTCGCTCTCTTAACATCTCTTTCTTTCTTTCTCTCTCTCTCTCTCACACACACACTTAAAGTTTATACACGTCTGTCTCTCGCTCTTTGCCTCTCTGTCTGTCTCTGTCTCTATGTCTGTCTGTCTGTCTCTGTGTCTTGTGGTGCTATTCTGTCCGTTACTCTGTATGTATGTCTGTCTGTCTGTCTGCCTGCCTGTCTGGTCTGTCTGTCTCTCACACACTCACACGCACTCTTTTTGCTCCCGTCTTTTCCAGGCAATGTTCTTTGGTTGCGTCAGAATCCCATCCATCCACCCAGTGGCAGAAAACTTGTCATCGATCGAGCCCAGTGGAACAACGGAAGTGGCGGTTGTCGGACTCGCGTCCCAAACGGCGGACAACGCGTCCGGAACGGAGACTTTGCAACGCGGTGGATTATTTATCATTTCAAAGAGTTGACGTCATCGAACGCATTGAGAGAGAAAATAGATTTAGCAACAGTGGCCGTGGCTGATGGGTGAATGAATGAAATCGGAAATGGACGGAAGGCAGGTCCCTGGTTTATGCATGGTCTCCGTCGTTCAATGATTCACTGCGGACTGAGTGTATGCAGAAATGAACGATGTAAATGTATAGCGGAATGATTGAGTGATTGACTGAATGAATGAATGAATTAATGATTGAATGAAAGAGTGATTGAATGAATGAATGATTTATTGATTGAGTGGCTGAATGAATGAATGAATGAATGAATGAATGAATGAACGAATGAATGAGTTAATGAATCATTGAATGATTGAATGAATGAGTTTATGAATGAATGAGTTTATGAATGAATGAATGAATGAATGAATGAACGAACGAGTTAATGAATGATTGAATGATTTAATGAACGATTTAATGAATGTGTGAATGAATGAATGAATGAGAGAATGAATGAGGGAATGAATGAATGAATGAATGAATGATTGAATGAATGAATGAATGAATTAATTAATTAATGAATGAATGAACGAACGAATGAATGAACGAATGAATGAATGAATGAATGAATTAATGAGAGAGAACGATGTAGGAACGTAGAACAGTTGAATGGCAGAAAACGGCATAAAAATAGGAAATGAAATTATCTACACATAATTATACAGTAGAAATGAGGAAAGAGACGTTGCAAAGAATGGACGAAAATAATGACAGAAGAGGCATGGACGAGGAAAAGACGGAGCAAACGACGAGGAAGTATACCAAGGAAATAAGGAAAGTGGGAATGAATTAGGAAAACAGAAGGAAGAATAATATCAATGGAGGAATTAAGGAAGTAGGAAAAGAGCAAGGAAGTATCAATGGAGGAAACGATGAAAATGAAAACAAAAGAAAAGGAAGAAAACCAGAACAGTTAGACACAGGGGTATGAACGCAGACAAAGGCAGACAGATAGACGGACAGATACACGCATTTCTGCATAACAATCAGAAACAGATACATGCAGCATGGTATTAGACGGTCGAAGTCGAGAGCAACTCGTGCATTGCATCCGATATATTCCACTCTTACAGCTGCAGCAGATGTCAGTTGGCTTCATCCTTTCCATTTGTCTGCGTGTCTGTCTGTGTGCATATCTCCGCTGTCTGTCTGCCCGTGTGTGACTGTGTCTGATCGCTGACCTACGGGACTTTCAATGACGAACGGTCCGAACAATTCAATGCGCAAAACCAGAAGAGTTTGCCTAGTATACGTATTGTATAATGTACATCCTCCTGCAGTAGAATCTTCTTTTGTATTCACGTAACGTTGCTTATCTATGTACGGCAGTCTGAGAAAAAGATTCGGATTCTGATCCCAGTTGATTGTTCGTTCGGACGATCGGGAAAGTCCCACGCCAGTATGCACCCGCAAGTGCAAACTGAAGTCTGGAACAGGGCGTTTTTTAGCGTGACGTTCAACGCAAAATATGCAGTTCTAAATGGATTTGTGCAGTTGTAGACCTATGGAAGCACTTCTGTGCAGTCAGACATAGTGAAAAAGGGTGATTGTTCTCCGGTTGGGAGTAATTTACTGTGAAGGATGGGAGGAGAAAAGATGGATTTTGCAGTTCTAAACATTCCTTTCAAGACACCTGATCTGCTATGACGAGAAAATGATGAATCGAAGTGCAAAATGATTCAATGCTTATACAGGGTGTTTTGAGAGGATATAGTGCAGATGCAGGGTTGTTTTTAAGGAATTTTTAGAACTGCACAACTCCTACTTTCTTTCCCATCCTCCATGGTAAATTACTTCTAATCGGATGACAATGACCTTTTTGCTAGTTTTAACTGTACAGATGTGCTTCTACAACAGCACAAATCCATTTAGAACTGCACATTTTGTGTACAACTGCACGTTAAAAACAGCCCTCTGCAGATGTACAGCAGTGCACATAAAAAATCGTTTTG
>OX457051.1:13397415-13417415 GCA_949752735.1 Lumbricus terrestris | reverse complement strand
GAAGCAATCGCGTGTCCGTGAGCTCTATGTACCATAGTGCCACCACTACCCTAAAGCCTCCCCATCTGAAAGTATACGCCATATAAACGCTCAGTATTACATTACCAGTTTACACTCGTCGTGAAAAACATCCGCCATTTAAGTCTCCTTTGCTGTTGACTTGGACTAAAAAAAGCACGAAGTACCATGCACCTACCAAACTACCATCAGTGTCCACCAGTCTGGATCTTGTAGACATGTAGCACGCCAACAGGAAACTATTTCTAGCCATCGAAGCGATAAAGCGCGTATCAATTGCAGCACGTGACGAATTCACGAAATGCATATAATATAATTATATGCATTTTGTGACGCAGGGCTGCTATGTATAAAGCGTTAATTCCTGCACATTTATATACATTTATGTATAAGCATCAGTTGTTCGTTTATTGATACTTTTCGATTGTTTGACTGCGTCTGCACTTGATATAGTTTACGTTTTGATAGTCGAACCAACGAAGTATAAAAGGAGCGGACGGAAGGAATTCACTTAAGGAAGAATGATAAATCGATGGATGAATGGGTGTATAGATGGATGGATGGATGGATGGATGAATTGGTGCATAGATGGATGGATGGATGAATGGGTTCATAGATGGATGGATGGATGAATGGGTGCATAGATGGATGGATGGATGAATGGGTTCATAGATGGATGGATGGATGAATGGGTGCATAGATGGATGGATGGATGAATGGGTGCATAGATGGATGGATGGATGGATGGATGAATGGGTGCATAGATGGATGGATGGATGGATGGGTGGATGAATGGGTGCATAGATGGATGGATGATTCGATGGATGAATGGGTGTATAGATGGATGGATGGATGAATTGGTGCATAGATGGATGGATGGATGGATGGATGGGTGGATGAATGGGTGCATAGATGAATGTATGTATGGATGGATGGATGAATGGGTGTATAGATGGATGGATGAATGGGTGCATAGATGGATGGATGGATGGATGGATGGATGGATGGACGGATGAATGGGTGCAGAGATGGATGGATGGATGGATGAATGGGTGCATAGATGAAGGTATGGATGGATGGATGGGTGGATGAATGGGTGCATAGATGAATGTATGGATGGATGGGTGCATAGATAAATGGATGGATGGATGGATGGGTGCATAGATAAATGGATGGATGGGATGGAAGGATAGAACGATGGATTGATGAATGGACGGACGGATGAACGGACGGAGGGGTGGAAAAACGGACGGACGTACAGCTCTTTTCCTCTCGAAACATCTGCTAAGCACTGTATTTGTCTTCCCTTGTTTGCTTGTAAGTTTATATGGCCTACATACATGTATTGTATACATCAACCGAAAAAACCGAACCTCTCCTGTTGTTAGAATAATTTATGTACCAAGTTTCCTGGATAGCGCATCAACAACTGCCTTGATCGCTCAAGCTGTGCGTGCCTGCTGGCCTCCGTCAACAGTAACTGTTAGTTCAGTCGCTATTTCAGTCGCTATTTCAGTCGCTAGTTCAGTCGCTAGTTCAGTCGCTAATTCAGTCGCTTGTTCAGTCGCTAGTTCAGTCGCTAGTTCAGTCGCTAGTTCAGTCGCTAATTCAGTCGCTTGTTCAGTCGCTTGTTCAGTCGCTAGTTCAGTCGCTAGTTCAGTCGCTAGTTCAGTCGCTAGTTCAGTCGCTTGTTCAGTCGCTAGTTCAGTCGCTAGTTCAGTCGCTAGTTCAGTCGCTATAGTTCAGTCGCTAGTTCAGTCGCTAGTTCAGTCGCTAGTTCAGTCGCTAGTTTAGTCGCTAGTTCAGTCGCTAGTTCAGTCGCTAGTTCAGTCGCTAGTTTAGTCGCTAGTTCATTCGCTAGTTCAGTCGCTAGTTCAGTCGCTAGTTCAGTCGCTAGTTCAGTCGCTAGTTTAGTCGCTAGTTCAGTCGCTAGTTCAGTCGCTCTACGCTTCTTGAAACATTTTAAATGACTTCAAGATTTAACTGGAATAGCGTATAACTACGATAACTAGTTACGTTTATAGTTGGGAATAAAATAGTTTTATTCTCAAATATATTTCTAACATGTTTGGTGCTAATTTCTTATTTTATTGTAGAGGTTCGTTCTTTCCGGTTCACCGTGTATATCCTATGCAAGGGTAAATGATTGTATCCAGTTCTATTTGTGTGGACAATGGACATGTATACGTTCTTTCGTTCCTATCAATGGCAAGGCTTGGATTTTCCTTGACATTGTCTATATGCACACATTGCATTCATTCTGGGACAAAGGCATCTGTCCACCCGATTATCCCTCTACTCCTCTTTCTAATCCTCCTCCTCCTCCCATCCTCTTCGTATCTCCGCTTCCCATTTGTCTTAACTTCACCTCCTCTTCACCTTCCTCCACCACATACTCCTCTTCCACCACATACTTCTCTTCCACCACATACTCCTCTTCCACCACATACTCCTCTTGCACCACATACTCCTCTTGCACCACATACTCCTCTTCCACCACATACTCCTCTTCCACCACATACTCCTCTTTCACCACATACTTTTCTTCCACCACATACTCCTCTTCAGCCACATACTCCTCTTCCACCTCATACTTCTCTTCCACCACATACTCCTCTTCCACCACATACTTCTCTTCCACCACATACTCCTCCTCTTCCACCACATACTCCTCTGCCACCACATACTTCTCTTCCACCACATACTCCTCCTCTTCCACCACACACTCCTCTTCCACCACATACTCCTCTTCCCCAACATACTCCTCTTCCACCACATACTCCTCTTCCACCACATACTCCTCTTCCACCACTTACTCCTCTTCCATCACATACTACTATTCCACCACATACTCCTCTTCCACCACATACTCCTCTTCCACCACATACTCCTCTTCCAACTCTTTCTCTGCTCAACCCCTTTGCGCTTCTCCTCTTCTACTCCTGCTCCGTCACCACTTCCTCCTCCACCTCTTCGTTATCCTCCTCCTCCCATATCCTCCTCCTCCTCCTCCACCACTTCCTTCTGCTCCCCGTCCTTCTCTTCCTCCTCTCCTTATCTCTGTCATTTACTTCCTCTTCAGCCATCCCCCTGTCAATCAATTCCTCTTATATATACACATCAATCGTCCTGTAGTAGGTCCTATACGGTCATTCCGCATAGACACCTTCATTCACCAGCATTATATGTAGCAAACCATGATCCAGCTCGGAAACAAAAGGGTCCGTATGCCACCTATCCCTCAATCCATGATACCACTCACTCCTTCTATCCGTCCGCCTGTCCATCAATCAATCCATGTTATCTCATCCAGTCATTCACCCATCTGTCCATTCATCCCGGCTCATCAATCCATCTTTCTATCCATCCATCTATCAATCCATTCACGCATCTATCAATCCATCCATGGATACGTCGATCAACCAATCCATCCATTCCATCTCGCCAATGCATCCATACATCATTATGAGTATCCTTCCACCCATGCCTCCATCTTTCAAACCATCGTTAAACACTTTCATAATTAACAATCCATCCATCCTTCCTTCGTCCGTCCATCCATACGTCCATAAATATATCCATCCAGCCAAATCAATGTACCCAACCCATC
Source organism: Lumbricus terrestris (assembly GCA_949752735.1). Taxonomy (NCBI): domain Eukaryota; kingdom Metazoa; phylum Annelida; class Clitellata; order Crassiclitellata; family Lumbricidae; genus Lumbricus; species Lumbricus terrestris. The sequence goes on along the minus strand of OX457051.1, from coordinate 13,413,787 downwards.
CACTTATCCGCTCACCCATTCACCACCAATCCCTCCATCCCTCCATCCATTCAACCATTTAACAATTTAACCATCCATCCATTCAACCATCCATCCATCGATCCATCCATCCATCCAACCATCCATCCAACCATCCATCCATACATCCATCCATCCCTCCCTCCCTCCCTCCCTCCATCCTTCCATTCATCCATCCATCCATCCATCCATCCAACCATCCATCCATTTAACCATCCATCCATCCAACCAACCAACCATCCATCCATCCAACCATCTATCTATCCTTTCAACCATCCACCCACCCACCCACCCATCCCTCCCTCCATCCTTCCATTCAAGTTTCAACCATCCATCCAACCATCTATCTATCCATCCATTCAATCATTCATCCATCCATCCATCCAACCATCTATCTATCCATCCAGCCATCCACCCATCCAACCATCCACCCACGCAATCAATACAAGTTCATTCAGAGATACCCCCGTCCCATAACAGAAATCCCGCTGCCATGAGTTCACGTTAACCAAACTCATTGAATATTTAAACTTCTCGAGGCAGAACATTGATATAATAATCTATGACATTTGCTCTGTCTATATATTATTTTTATGCACGAGGTCAGTTCGATTGCTCGGATTCTAAACGATAGCATTTACGTATATATATATATATATCTAGCATATAATATATTTATATTGCTTGTTATAGGCCAGTACATATACAGCGAGGGCCAACGATGCCATGCATATATATATATATATATATATATATATATATATATATATATATTGTATACATGTATGTATGGTCCTTGCTATGTAGGGACTTAAAATGCAGTATACAAACATTGCGTCTATAACTCACACACACACACACAAACACACACACACACACACACACATACACACACGCTCAACCAGGTCAGGGAGGATGGGGCGCAGTGGTGTAGTGGGCATGTTCGTTGCCTTGCAGCCGAAGGGTTGCAGGTTCGAATCCACCTCAAGTCGCCGTGTAGGGGCATTGGACAAGTCCTTCACTCGCAATTGCTCAGCGCTTCGGCGTGGAACTCCGATTCAGTGTCCGCGCTGTTGTCGGGAGCGCCTCTGAGTAGCAAGCTTGAAGGAGCGGTATAGCAAGCACGCATACAAGCATGCAAACAAACACACACATACACTTGTAAGTCTTATATATACATACATTATATAATATGTATATAATATATTATTAAATTATCATAGGAATGTGACGTTGTCCAGTCAACGGGTGGGAATGTCAACCAGTGCATGGCAAAGTGGTTCACATTTTCTACTTATATGCCTGCTTCTTGTCCCCCCGCCCACTTTAAAAAAATTCAGCTCGGCTACAATGAGCGCATCGAACACATAATATTATCATGACTTTAATTGTATACGGTAATTTTAGTTTAACGCCACCGTGTGATAATAAAGAACATTGGTGTCACCCTCCTCGTTTGTTCAGGCATCGGGACTGGCACTTCCCATGCAGGGCTTTTTTAACGTGCAGTTGTACACAAAATGTGCACTTCTAAACGGATTTGTGCAGTTGTAGAAGCACTTCCGTACAATTAAATTGTTGAAACTAGAAAACAAAGGTCGTTGTCCTCCGATTGGAAGTAATTTGTCATGGAGGATTGGAAAGAAAAGAAGGGGTTGTGCAGCAGCGCTGTTTTTAAGGAACTTTTAGAACTGCACGACCCCTTCTTTCCTTTCATATCTTCCATGGAAAATTGCTTCCAATCGGAGGACAATGACCTTTTTGCCAGTTTTTACTGTACAGAAATGCTTCTACAACTGCACATTTTGTGTACAACTGTAACATTAAAAAACCTGTTGTGCAGTTCAAAAAATTCCTTTAAAACAACCCTGTGAATCCCAAGTGCGAACAGTTACGGGGTTTGGCACGGTTTTAAAACACACAGATAAAAGCCATCAAAGAAGACGCTTTTCAAACACCGATCTGTATTTTATTATGTGGAAGAGTCACGTTTGGCCTGTGTGTATGTATATGACTTAACACCTTCCACTGAGATAGCTGCACATCGTAAAGCTCCGTTTTACGACTCCAGGCCACGAAGCGTCGTGCGTTCCCTTAAATCGCCAGACCCGCCGCGCAGTTCGTCGGGTGGGTGCCCCCCGTCCCAACCCCAAGAAAATCTACGTCTGAGTTGGGGTTATCTTTTGGAGGGCAAATCGGTCTTCCTGGCTGTGGCCACACCCCTCCGACGACCGTCCTCTGATTGAGCCAGATGTGTCTGCTCCTATCTTCTGCAGCCACAGACCGGGTCGCATCTTGCAATCAAATTGAACCTACAAAGTACGACGTTTTTGACTTCCAGCCTGCATGGTCGTTTGCCTGTCTGGCTGCCTCACTGTCTCCCTATCTGTCTCTGTCTGTCTGTGTCTCTGTCTCTGTCTCTGTCTCTGTCTCTATCTATGTCTCTGTCTGTGTCTATCTGTGTCTATCTATGTCTATGTCTGTGTCTCTCTGTGTCTCTGTCTCTGCCTTTATCTGTCTCTGCCTTTCTCTGTCTCTGCCTTTCTCTTTGTCTCTTCTTTTCTCTTTCTCTCTTTGTCTCTTTGTCTCTGTCTCTGTCTCTGTCTCTGTCTCTCTCTCTCGCCCTCCCTCTCGCCCTCTCCCTCCCTCTGTCTCTCTGTCTCTCTGTCTCTCTGTCTGTGTGTCTGTCTGTCTCTCTCTCTCTCTCTCTCGCGTCCTTGATTTTTCTATTGAGACACCAAAGTCGATTTCTATCACAATATTGCCTTCAAGAACGAATGACCAGAAGCTGGTCAAAAGAAGACCGAGGTCATTTAAAGCATGTTTGCAGAAATGAGATGCAATACATAATGGATAAATACCGACCTGACAAACTGTTGCAACTTTTACAATGGTCTATTTCTATTCCATTCAAGGATTTATAAAGCGTCCATGACAGTACAACCTAATCAGAGGCGCTCCCAGTACGAATAACTCTCGGAAAAGAAAAGGGCAGTTCTCTTTTTATTTATCCCCATTCCGTATGTAAGTTACATGTAGAATCTATATCTTTATTTTATCCTATTATCAGATTTTTGGCCTTATTCTGCTTTTTCTGATCCTAGGACGTCTGCCATGGTGTCCTCAAAAAGCACTCTGCCAGGGTGTCCTCGAGAGGTACTCAACCAGGGTGTTCCCGAGAGGCACTATGCCACCCTCACCGTTCTATCCGTTCCTTAAAACTACATCTCTCCGATTGAAGTCCATAATAGACCAAAATGGTGTTGTTGGAATCAAGGACCTGCCTATAAGGGCAGAACACTGAAGAAGAACTCTATCCTGTTCTGCCTCCTCCATAGGTATGTCTACCTGTCTGTATGTCTGCCTGTCTGTCTGTCTGCCTGTCTGCCTGTCTGACAATCTGTCTGTCTGTCTGTCTGTCTGTCTATCTGTCTGTCTGTCTGCCTGTCTGTCTGCCTGTCTGTCTGTATGTCTGTCTGTCTGTCTGTATGCCTGTCTGTCTGTCTGCCTGTCTGTCTGTCTGTATGTCTGTCTGCCTGTCTGTATGCCTGTCTGTCTGTCTGCCTGCATGCATGCATGCCTGTCTGTCTGTCTGACTGTCTGTCTGTCTGTCTATCTATCTATCTATCTATCTGTCTATATCTGTCTGTCTGTCTATCAATCTGTCTGCCTGTCTATCTGTCTGCCCGTCTATATGTCTGTCTGTCTATCAGTCTCTCTATCTGTGTGTCTGCTTGTTTATCCGTCTGTCCGTATGTCCGTCTGTCTGTTTTTCTGCCTGTGTATATGTATGTCTGTCTTGTCCATCCCAACCACCACCTATCCTCTGTCTATCCTATGTCTGTCCGTCTGTCTGTCTGTCCGTCTGTCCGTCTGTCTGTCTATCTATATATCTATCTGTCTGTCTGTCTGTCTGTCTGACTATCTGCATATATGTATATCTGCCTGCCTGCCTGCCTGCCTGTCTGTCTGTCTGTCTGTCTGTCTGTCTATCTTGACCACCACAGTCACCACCGTCAGTCTGTCTATGTAACACCACTCCTCCCTTCTACGTCCGCAATTATTCTCTTCCTCCTTCAATCCCATCCTCTGATATTCCCAGTTGCACTCCATCAATGTCTTCTTACACATCCATCGTCAGCTATGGAGACTTACCCGACTTCTTTTCCCATTTCCATCAGCGTATACTTGAGTTCATCTCTTCCACACGTCTTCCGTTTTCCTCTCTGTCTTCCATCCGTTCTGCGTTCAAATTTCTTCCTCGTTTGACCTTATAAGAGTCATTGAACACCACTGTAGACGATGCTGGATCCTTGTCTGCTCCTATGGCTCTCTGTCTTTGTCTCTCTGTCTCTCTCTGTCTCTCCCTCTCTTTTTGTCTCTCTCTGTCTCTCTTGCTGTCTCTCTCTCTGTCTCTCTTTCTCAGTTTCTCTGTCTCTGTCTATCTGTCTGTCTCTGTCTGTCTCTGTCTGGCTCTGTGTCTGTGTCTGTCTCTGACTCTCTCTGCCTCCTTCTGTCTCTCCCTCTGTCTCTGTCTTTCTGTCTTTGTCTCTCTCTCTCTCTCTCTACCTCTCTCTCTGTCTCTCTTTCTCAGTTTCTTTGTCTATCTGTCTGTCTCTCTCTGTCTCTGTCTATATCTCTGTCCCTCTCTGTCTCTCTCTGCCTCCCTCTGTATCTGTCTCTCTCTCTCTCTCTACCTCTCTCTGTCTCTCTCTCTTTCTTTCTATCGATCGGCGCCTCTCCGTATTTCTCGATGTAACTTGCCATTCATTAATAATTCCATTAGCAGCGTTTCGTTTCACCTCCTCCTCCTCCTCCTCCGTTCGCCGATGTCTCTTCTTTCCTCCATCGCCAACTTCCAATTGAAAGGCAGCGATGCGAGAAACGCAACTATACGAAGCCACGCCAGAACATTCACCGGAAGCAGCCAGGCCCACTACCACCAGAACCATTACTACCACCACCACAACCACTACTACCACCACAACCACTACTACCACCAGAACCATTACTACCACCACAGCCACTACTACCACCACAACCACTACTACCACTACCACCACAACCACCCACCAACCAACCCAAACCACCAACCCACACCACCTCAACATGACCACCCTAACCACCACCCCAAACCATCACCCAACATGGCCACTCCAACCACCACCTAACATAACTACCACCGAAAATCACCACCCCAACCACCACCGCCCCAAACCACCAACCCAAAGACCCCAACATGACCACCACAACCACCTACAAACCCAAACCACCACCCAACTTGACCACCCAAACCACCGCCACCCCACACCATCACCCAACATTACCACTCCAACGTCCAACCACCACCTAACATAACCACCACCCAACATGACCACCCTTACCACCACCCACAACCGCCGAGTACCATACGCTGCGACAACCCCAAGACCATCAACAACAAGCGCGCACTCACAACCAATCACCAACGACCATCTCCAACCATGACTACCGTCACCATAGCAACCCAGTTAACGGCCACCAATCAAAACGACTTTCCTCGCAAGGACCACCCGCTAAAACAATTAGTGATTTTACTACTCTGATCGGAATACCACAGCAGAAATAAACAACAGCTGTTACTCAGAGGTTCTGTCGTCTTTTTTCAATTTGTGAGATTTTATTCCACAGAAATACTTTCTGCGCGAACGTGAACAGATTTGCAGACGATTCGAACATAGTAAGAGTTGCACTGTATCCATAAATTTATATAGCGCTTCTCGCCGTGCTCCCTAATCAGATGCGTTCGCAGTGCGAAAGAATATATCTACCTTTTGTGCAACCCTTCTCAGGACTTGTTAAGAAGATATTTGTAGAACTGCACAACCAGGAAGTTTTTTTAGTGCGGCTTCGTTTGGCGAATATTTTCCCCGTCCCATCCCGTTCGAAAGTTGGGAGGGACGCGTCTCACGGGTCCCATAGGGTGGTTGCGAATATATGTCTGCATGAAATTTGCTACTGAATTATTGGCGTCAATCGAATAGAAAGACCCAAACAATTCGAGTTCATAATCAAGAAACTCGAACTGGAACTCTTCAGGACAATAGTTTGCTCTGTGTACTTGCTGATATTTGTATATGTCATGCTTGCAAATAGTTGCTTGTTGATATTTTATCATTTTATCTGAACCGCAACTTCGCTTGAAAAGTATAGCTTGTAGATTAGCCAACCAATTGTCTATATATGATCCTGCAGAGAGAAGATTACATTGATGATCGAGTAGACCTAGTAATATAGTTGACAAGACAATCAGGGCTTTTTAACGCGCAGTTGTACACAAAATGGGCAGTTCTAAAAGGATTTGTGCAGCTATAGAAGCACTTCTGTAGTATACAGTTAAAACTAGCAAAAATGCCGTTGTCTTCCGATTGGAAGTAGATTTTACCATGGAGGATGGGAAAGAAAAGAATGGGTTGTGCAGTTCTAAAAATTCCTTAAAACAGCCCTGAAGAATAGTCATCGGATTCTTAGGATTTATAATATAAGTAGGCCTATGTAAAGGCCTATACGTCGTCCGATGAAGGCGGCTAAAGACAGATATTATATCGATGTAATGTGGACGGTTAACAAGACCAGCGCAGGTTTCCAATACTCTCGAAAGGTTCTAGATTAAAATTGCATGACAAAAAAACTGGCTTTGAGTATATAGTCAAGTCGTGATCTGGCCAATGGAAACACATCAATCAGAGTTTAATCGACGCAATCTGTCAAACGGATGTCCATTACAGCCTTATAAATGTCGCGATGTAAGCAAGTAAGCAGGCAATCGGTATTAGCGCGCGACAGACGCTCAAGCTTAGCAACAGCAACGCATAAAAGAGTGGAAAAAGTAGCCCGTGCGTCGTGTCTGCAGTAAAGCACTATGCAACATGCAACAATATGCAGCAATATGTACGGTAACAATTTGTAACATCCGATGGTTAACTCCACGTGTTTGCGAGGGCTCGCCACTGGTGATTCTTTCAGCTTACTGTGTTTTGTTTTGCAACTTGTTATTTTTCGCTCGCTATGACTCTTAATATAATTTCGGCTAGTTAGCGCAGAGAGCGCCTCTGAATGGATATCTTGAAGAGGCGCTATATAAATTCTCAGAAAGATTGAATGAATGAATGAACATTAGAAACGCTTTTAGAAGTTTTAATACATGTAGTTATATCTATGGCCGTGAACTAACGGCGTAAAACATTACTTTGGTGTGCGATTGGAATTAAAATAGAAGGCTATATACTAGTATATAGAGCAGGACCGGATCAACAAATGTTGGGGCCCTGTTCAATAAAAGATCTTGCTAGCATTTCAGGCTGATCTTGAGATGAACCTGCCTAACAATGGAAACCCCAATAGAGAGACCACACGTGTGCAAAAATTGTGCACGTTAAAATGAATAGTTTCAAGCAGTGTGATCCCAAAAGGACGAGCTTGTTTTCTTCTTTACTAAGCTTACATATTCTGCTAGACTGTTTTCTAGCCACGCATTATAATTTTATAACGCAAAAATCATCTTGTCCTCGCCGTCAACTTGCCCCGCACTTCCCATATAATTTTTATTTTGCATCTGCGGTGTCCTAAAGTGTGGGCCCCTGTTCAGCCGAACATATTGAACGTGGCTCAATCCGCCTCTGAGCTCGATACCGGAGCGATAACTAAATACAGGCATAATCATAATTTTAGGGCTTTCATGCAGTACTGTAGTATACACGAATATGCAGGGACGGATCCAGAGGGGCCAATCCGGCCATGGCCCCCATTTAGAAATTTCTTTCTTTTTACCAGCTATTCTGGCTCGGAAGTTGATGTGCCCCCCCATGAACACTTTCGTAGGCCTCCCCACGCCCCCACGAGGTCCGTACACGAGGTTCGTGTGCAGGGACTTAAGACACTGTACGACAAAAAAGGTCATCAACTATTTTGGCGGATAACATGGCATCTTTTTGATGAGAATTCGACAAATGACTAAAAAAGGGCGAAATTTTTTTCTAGGTCCCAAGACCCAAAATTTTGGCCCCCCCCTTGAAAATGTCTGTATCCGCCTTTGCTCGGAATATGTATGAGGCTTGGAAGCCACGCGCATGCGTGAGGTCAACATACTATTATTATTATCGCCGCAGAGGTCCATCAGTGACGTTCATTAAATGACGTCAGATGAATAAACTTGATGCGTTTCATTCGCGTCATTGCGACCACGGTGTGATGTCCAAGAGTCAGTCTAGACTCATAATGATGACACTTAGAGAAGCCTGACTAAGACACGTTCGCTTATTGACCGACCGTAAAAGGTTCGTGTCACGCTGCTATTTAACTATACCACTTTTAAATTTCTATAGCGATAGCTATTCTAAGGAGCCAGAACCTGATATAGGCACCGATTTTTATTCTTATTTTTACTTTATTTTTGTTGTTATTTGTTTTGTGTTTTTTTAGTTAAGTTTACTACGTTAATTGTCATCTCATGCTGTTTTTTTTAGCCTACTGTTCAATTCATGATAATGTCAACCGTCTAGCCATCTGTTAAAATTGCACATGTAAATAGGTGTCCCTGTTAGCGGGATATTCATCCCTTAGGGCCTTCCTTGTTGTCATCCTATAATGTGAAGCCTGTTATACTATGCCGATTGTTTATGGCTGATGGTTGCAATAAATGAATTGAATTGAGAATTGATTGCAGAGCAGGAGAGTGACTTGTAGGAAGTTTTTGAACACTGACCGCTTAATTATAATGGCGTATCCGGCACTTGCACTCCGCGTGTGGTGGTATTAGCAGTTTAACGTCACTGTGTGGTAACAAAGACCATTAGCGACGCCCTCCTCCTTTGTCCAGGCTTGGGACTGGCACTGGCAGAGTGCAGCCAGTGGCGGAGTTGAACGCGAAGACTTAAATATTATAAATAACCACTCGGTCATGTCTTTACACTGCTGGACAGTTCATATTTATTGGCGTTCTGGCCACATTAATTCTAATCATGCATGGCTAGTTTCTAGTTTACCCTCACATGTTTTTTACGTCGTCGGCGACACGAAAAGCCATAGAAAATATGGTTGGACAAAAAGCCGCCAGGGAAATTACGACTGGGGCCGCAACGCACGGAGGGCTTCTATAGGAGCTATTCAGGGCCGACGAATGAGATTATGAGCAGAGATGTGATGTAGTGTATGTCGCTGATGCAGAAGAACGCGAGTAGATGAACCATGGATAAGCGAAAGGAATGAGCCACTGTATACGGAGTCAATGATGGAGATGGGGGAAGGATTTTCACGAGGAAGGAAATCTCTGCGACACGTCGTGGGTTTTGTGAGAGGAAGTCGCGGGAGAGGAAGAGAAAGAAGGGGAAAAATTGGTTTCTTACACAACACACTGCCCGAGATTGTAGTTGGACTGAAAAATAAGGGTAAAGTTCAAAGTTAACAAAGGACAGGCGTGCAATGTCATTGTTGCAAAAGGAAGAGGAGGACGAGTAGGAGGAGAAGGAGAAGGAGAAGAAGGAAAAGAAGAAGGAGAAAGAGAAGAAGGAGAAGGAGAAGGAGAAGAAGGAGAAGGAGAAGAAGAAGGAGAAGGAGAAGGAGAAGGAGAAGGAGAAGAAGGAGGAGGAGGAGAAGGAGAAGGAGAAGGAGAAGAAGGAGAAGAAGGAGGAGAAGGAGAAGGAGAAGGAGAAGAAGGAAAAGAAGAAGGAGAAAGAGAAGAAGGAGAAGGAGAAGGAGAAGAAGGAGAAGGAGAAGAAGAAGGAGAAGGAGAAGGAGAAGGAGAAGAAGGAGGAGGAGGAGAAGGAGAAGGAGAAGGAGAAGAAGGAGAAGGAGGAGGAGAAGGAGAAGGAGAAGGAGAAGAAGGAAAAGAAGAAGGAGAAAGAGAAGAAGGAGAAGGAGAAGGAGAAGAAGGAGAAGGAGAAGAAGAAGGAGAAGGAGAAGGAGAAGGAGAAGGAGAAGAAGGAGGAGGAGGAGAAGGAGAAGGAGAAGGAGAAGAAGGAGAAGGAGGAGGAGAAGGAGAAGGAGAAGAAGGAAGAGGAGAAGAAGAAGAAGAAGAAGAAGAAGAAGAAGAAGAAGAAGAAGCACAAAAGCAACAATAAGACGAAATACAACCTGGGATTGCCTGAGAACGAGTCGTATAAAACGTCAAGGACACCTTTTTCTTATTCTCGGCCAACACTCGCAGCCTATCGACCGTAAAAATAACGGTCAAAGGACGGGCAGCTAAGAACACGGTGAAGAATGTAAAAACTGCAGACTGTTGTTTTAACATTGACCGGTTTTCTATGAGTTCATGAATGGCCAATCCTCTCCCTCACCGTCTTGTCTTTCCATCGACAGTGTATATGGTCAATGTACTCATCATAGCTCAGCTGACTGAGAGGCGCTGTCCGGTCCAGCCGTAACCTCCAACCAATTTTCTGCACTAGTTGGGATTTGACCCACTCATCTCTCGATTGACTGTCAGCGCCCGAACAGCACTACACTATCGCGCACCCCAACAACATTGCATTATCACGCACTCAAACAACACTACACTATTACGCACCTCAGCAACACTACACTATCACGCATTCCAACAACACTACACTAGCATTCACGGTTCATTCACCAAAACACTACACTATCACGCATCCCAAACAATACTACATTACCTTGTACCCCAAATAACGCTACTCTATCACACACTACACAATAATGCACACCAGCAACCCTGCACTATCACGCACCCCAACAACACTACAACTATCACGCACCCCAAGCAATACTTCACTATTACGCACATCAGCAACACTACCATGCACCCCAAAACACTACACTATCACGAACCCCAAACAAAACTACATTGCCTTGCACTCCAATAACACTACACTATCACGCATCTCAAACAACACTACATTACCTTGCACCCCAATAACACTACACTATCACGCACCCCAAACAACACTACATTACCATGCACCCATCAACGCTACACTATCACGCACCCAACAACACTACACTATCACGCACCCCAACAACACTACACTGTCATGCACCCAACAACACTACACTATAACGCACACCAGCAGCACTAAACTATCACCCACCCTCTTTATATGCACAATAGCGATTGAAAATCCATAGCGACTGGTACATAAACCTGACGCACGATATCTTTACACCGCGACTCAAACGAGTCACGAAACTATATTATAAGTTATGCAAATGCATTTGGAAATGTGCGTATACGAAAGACGTTCGGTTTATTCCGGCGCTTCTCGGAATCTTGCAATATCTTCGGTGGCGAGGTATCGAAATTGACGATGGGGTAGCGTGGGGCAAACGGGCAACGATAGCATCGTCGACCGTTAGGCTGGCGATCTGCTCGAGACTAAACGGACGGACGAAGTGTTGTGCCGGATAAATGCGCCGAGAAATAACAATTCTCCGAGAAATAATTATCCGAGAAAATTCGTCCGAACGATCGTTCGCTTTATACGGCTTTCTTTCTCCTCCTCCTATTCCGCCGCCGCCTCCTCCAGCGCCAATCATAGAAAGAAATGTTTTCTGGCCGTTAAATGTCCGACTCGATTGCTCTGAAAGTATGTCGCTATCGTAAAGAAAATCGCGACCAATTCACACACACGGTCCAACACGCATGCACGTACGCATACAGGCGCACACAGGCACACACTCACAGGCACACACACAAGCACACATTCATCGCGAAATATAATAATGTAGCAGACGATAATATGCTAAATATATGGATGATATATTACATATATATCATATATATTCGGATATACACAGTTTATATATATATAAATTTATGTATATTGGAACCTGAACGTAAGCCATATAGTTATCTTTACGCCGTGAAACAGTCAGATGAGTTGTGGAAGTGATATGCAAATGCATAAAAAAACACATGCACACATACACGTACCTACACAGACATTACACATACACAAATGCATAAGTACGCATGCACTCATCTACACATAGAAGATAAGTCTACACAAGGCAGTTGATCTTAGACTTTTGATCTGATGACTCACGGAGTCATTGAATGCAAACTGTACCAGAATCCGCACTCATCTTACTACTAACTACAGGCGCACTCTCCTCAACATGTTATTCTGGTCACCTTGTTCAGGTATACATACTACGTAGAGTCGTAGAACGCTTGAATATTATGACTATAGCCTACGCATGTGTACATTTATCTATGATAAACGTGTGTGTTTGTGTACTATATTATATGCGTTTGTGTTTGCGCGCTTGTGTTTGAGTATGCATGTGTATGCGTATGTTTGTGTGTGTGCGTATGTTTGTATGTGCGCTTTTTGTGTGTTTGTGCGTGCGTGTGTTGTGTGTGCCTATGTTTGTGCGCGCGTGTGTTTGCGTGCGCGTATGTCTGTGTGTTCGTATCTCTATGTGCTGTGTGTTTGTGTGTGTGCGCGCGCATGTTTGTTCACATGTTTGTGCGTATGTTTGTGTGTGCATATGTTTGTGTGTCCGTGTGTTTGTGCGCATGTTTGTCCACATGTTTGTGCGTATGTTTGCGTGTGCATATGTTTGTGTGTGTTTGTGTGTTCGTATGTTTGTATGTTTGCGTGTTTGTACTCGTGTATGCATGTGTGTATTCTTCCATGAATGAACACACGTCACACTATATCTACACAGACCGCATACGAATACATGCATCTATACATACATGCATCTACATGTATACACGCGTGTATTCAATGCACGTACGTTCTGCATTGCGACCACGCCAATGTTTATAGAGCTGCTACGAAGGAAGGCTGTCCAGTGTCCACCAACATCGTCGTTGTTGTAGTCGGGTCTGAATGAAAGCCATTTTATTACGCGTCTCAGCGTATTATTCTCGACCGACGAACGAAGCTCAGAAATATAGTCACGATCGGAACCGCCTTCGCCAATGCATAAAGCGCTCGAATGCGAAACGATCGGGGGAAGAAGATACAATGCTTGTAGACTTTGATTGTTAAAAAAACACTTCTGCAGCGCTCGTGAATATGCTGGGGGCTCTGCGATTCGATTTGAAATAATAATAATAGGTTTAATCTTCGTTTATTTTCAGACTGATGCAACGCAGAATGACTGCAACGCATAGTATGAACGGATGATCAAAAGTTATTAGAGGAGTCGAATTCAATTTTCGGCAGCCATGCAAGGCTCCTATAACGTCCGGCTATACTCAGTTTACCAACGCCATTATTCTGCCGATTGGAAGGCTCATAATGACGCTATACAGAAATTTGGTGTTTAACCACCACAGCGTTACTCTGCGCTGCGTCAAGTCAGTGGGCTGTCCAGGCTGTAAATTGTCCAGAGCAGGGCTTTTTAGCGTGCAATTGTACACAAAATGTGCAGTTCTAAATGGATTTGTGCTGTTGAATAAGCACTTTTTTACAGTTAAAACTAACAAAAAAGGTCCGATTGGAAGTCATTTACCATGGAAGACGGGAAAGGAAAGAAGGAGTTGTGCAGTTCTAAAAATTTCTTTAAAACAGCCCTGGTCCAGAGTAGCGTTGCATACATTTGGGGTGTTTGTGCTTAGAGTTACAGAAGAGCTTATATAACGCCATCTTGATTGTCAGATCGAGGCAGGGAGCAGCGGACGAAGGGAATGACGTCGTCGCAGTAACCATGGCGACAGGGTTAAAGGTCATCGTTTCATCTGCATAACGACACCGACGGTTCATCCAAACGACAACTTAATATACCATAATAATATTATTAATTCATTTCGGGAATTTATATGTCGCCCGCTGCGAAGTTAGATCTGCTCTGAAGTGCTTTCAACTGCATGCGAAACGTGACAATCACATGCACACGCACGCGTACACACACACACACACACACACACATATACACACACACGCACGCACATACACACACACACGCACATACACACACACACGCACGCACGCACACACACACACACAATAAACGCACACACACACACACACACACACACAACCACAGACACAACCACACACACACACACTCAAACACACGCACACACACAAACACACACCCCCACGCACACACGTATACACACGCGCGCACACTAGCACACACATACGCATACATGTACAGTTGTACACACATGCACACCTGCAACACACGTTTGGCCGCCCTTACGCTCTCATAATTCAACCTATTTTGCACAGACTTCCCTATAAGGTTTGCCTTCATAATAAATGAACATGCATAGCCAGTTAGCTACCATAAAGTGTACCTGTAGGCCTACTCTAGTCAATAGTACTCTGTAATTGTTTCACGAATTTATTTCATAGTATTTCAAAATCATTTAAAATAATTATTATTGCTTACCGGACAAAGTCACTGCCGAATCATTCAACGCCATGCACGTCTAAGCAGTGTCATTATTCTGTCATTTGAACATGAACGCGCTTAAGAAATACTAAAAAGCGCAATATATCGTTACAAACAGGCGAAGAACGCTAGTTTTGAAACAATTTCTTCTGAAATACTCTTTATGTAAACTATTAACTATGGGGTTCGCGAAAGAAAGTCTAAACACTTTCAAAGGGCAGTTTTCCTTCCCCCACGTGATGAAACAGGCTTACAGCCCATAGTCATTTAACAATAGCTCATCATCCATGAGTTAGTGAACGGCCCTGAACACAGCAAAAGTCTCAGACTTAAATCCGTACATATAATAAGTAAGAAACTAAGTATAGTCTTTATAAGTCCATTTGCAAACACGGAATATAGCCTACTTCCACCATCTGTTCGCCCCGCCTTTCTCTCTGGAAATCTTTCCTCGTCTTTCTCTTGACTCAAATCCTGTTTTTTGAGATCTCTCTGGGTCGATCGCACACGGAGCGCTTCTGAAATACCTTTTTGCTGAGAGAAGCGCTTTATAAATGATCATATTCAATAAATCAACGTCAACCATGTAAAATTATATAGCGCCCCTTCAAGATCTCTTCTCAGAGGCGCTCCCAGCCCAGGCCTATACAATACACTACAAAAAATGCATATTACGGCATATGCATATATGGGATGCGGTGGTGCAGTGGCACTATCCGTGCCACGTAACCGGAGGGTCGTAGGTTCGAACCTACCTCAAGGCACCTCGATGCGACCTTAAACAAGTTGCTAATACACAATCTATAAATCTCTCAATCTTTTTTCTTTCGCCGTGGCTGGCTGGGAGCGCATCTGAGTAGACTTCTTGATGGAGCGATATATAAGTCCATAGAATGAATGAATGAATGAATTATCCGTGAGGAAGGCAACGGGAAACTCCTCACTCATCGAAATAATCCCCAGGGAAATAAATGCCAGTGGACCTGCCTTCGGACAGAGAACTCATCATCATCATCATCATCATCATCATCATCATCATCATCGTCGTCGTCGTCATCATCATCATCATCATCATCAATCATCATCATCATCATCATCATCATCATCATCATATGCATATCGAGAACGCTTTCTAACTTACCGGATACCGTGTCCAATAGAACTGCACTTATATTGGATTCAATTAGGCTGACTAACAACAAGTATATGTTCACTTACCTCTGGCTCTGGTCGCTGTGTGGTTGTCCGTCCACAGTTCCAGGCTCCTGGCTCTTCGTCGGATGGTCACCGTATGCCACTGGTCATCGTTGAGTCCCTTTCCGGTCGCCAGGGTCTGCAACGAACACAGCGCTCCTATCAGAGTCGCCATCAGACTGACCATGTCCGAGGAGGAGGATCTGACCATATTATCCGGGTTACTACGGATGACCATCGTACGAAAGAAATTCCAGGATGCAACTTTCGTTCAGCATCGAAACTGTTCTAAAGAAGCGCATGTGTATGTGGCACACACTCTCTCCTCTCTGTCTCTGTCTCTGCCTCTGTCTGTCTCTGTCTCTCTATGTCTCTCTCTCTTTGTCTGTCTGTCTGTTTGTCTGTCTGTCTCTCTCTCTCTCTGTGTATGTCTCTCTCTGTCTCTCTCTGTCTCTCTCTCTCTCTCTGTTTCTCTCTGTCTCTCTTTATCTCTCTCTCTTTCTTTTGCTCTATCTTTTTCTCTGTCCCTCTCTGTCTCTCTCTGTCTCTCCCTCACTCTGTCTCTGTCTTTGTCTCTGTCCCTCTCTCTCTCTCTGTCTCCGTCTCTCTGTCTCTTCTCTCTCTCGCTCTCTCTCTGTCTCTATGTCTCTTTCGCTCTATCTTTTTCTCTCTCTTTCTGTCCCTCTGTCTCTCTGTCTCTCTCTCTCTCTCCCTCTCCCTCTCTGTCTCTTCTCTGCCTCTGTGAGCCTCGATACCAGCGTGTGTTGCTATATATCTGCCGACGCTGTCTCTTAAAACCAGAAATCCG
>OX457051.1:13367415-13394915 GCA_949752735.1 Lumbricus terrestris | reverse complement strand
GAAGAACGCGAGACAGTGGAAGAACAAGAAGAAGAACACGACGAAGAAACAGAGGAACAACGAGAAAAAAAGGAAAAGCAGAAGAAGAAGAATTGGAAAAGAAAAGTAAGTGCACGGTAGAATATTTTTCATGCATTAATCGACCCACGAACCGCACAACGCATTTTCGGCTGACACAAAGGTTTCCAAAAATATATAACTATTTCTAACTCTATATGAAATTAAAAATGTATGCAAAAAGGGCCTTGTTCAGATAGGCTAGTTATTGCTTTTGTCTCGTTTATAGGTTGCACTTAAATCGTGTGGTCCGAATCACCAATTGATAGAAGCTGATAGTTTCTCGCAGTTACTGGAAAATTGCGTCGCAAAAAATTAATGGACTAATTAGTTCGCTAATTATAAAGCTATAAGACAGCGCTTCCAAATCTTCTTTTGATATCGAAATAGTTATTGCGGCGAAGTCCCAACTTAAGCCTATAGGCCTACCAGCTGCTGCGAAGCCAACTAAATCACACATCTCAACTGGCAAGACTATGAAAGCAGTTCTTCATATTATGGCATCATGTGTATAGAGCATAATAGACATCAGATGATGATAGCTCTCTTTGTATTTTCTCCAGGCATTTAATGTCTTTTTGTGATGCGGTTTCGAAACTTGGGCACACTATTCTAGATGCGGTCGAACAAAATTTATAGACTATGTGTATCGTAGAGTATCTCGATGCTGCGATGCTGCTGTAAATGACTATTTGCTTAAAACCTCTTTTATCGCATACATAAAGAACTGACATGGGCTTGCTTGTCTACTATTTGCATTACTGGCTCCACATCAGATCCCCATTGATCCATATTCCAAGGTCCTTTTCCATTCCAGTTTCCATGACCATAAGGTATTCAATATCCATTCCATTCCGTAGATGATACACTTATTTCACAGTATTCTTTCGTCCAATCTGCGTAACTTAGAAGCATTGAATTAGTTATTTGATAC
This sequence comes from Lumbricus terrestris, assembly GCA_949752735.1. NCBI lineage: Eukaryota > Metazoa > Annelida > Clitellata > Crassiclitellata > Lumbricidae > Lumbricus > Lumbricus terrestris. The sequence continues at coordinate 13,393,924 of OX457051.1, read as the reverse complement.
ATCACGGGCGTATTTAGTGACTTCACTGGTTCAACTCTTCCCGGCATATATGACTTATAGGTAAATGCACAGCGGCGGCGCCAGGATTTCAGTTTTGGGGGGCTGAATCCTCGCGGAGGAAATTTTCCATTTCCGTTCGCCAAAATTTCTGACGACCTTTTTTAGTCGTTTGGTCGAAATCTCATGCATATAGATAAGTTTTTGAGGGAGGAGGCTAATCATGGAAATTGAAATCCTGGCTCCGCCACTGTACAAATCGTGTTCGAAATTGCTTGATTTCACAGCGCGTGACACTGTCGTACGTACAGTAGCATCAGACCATTACCACCGAACAAGGCCGTAGCTAGGGGGTGTTTTGGGTGTTTGAACACCCCCCGAAATGGAAAATGCGAAAAAAAATTAATGCATTTACGAGCACATGATGTAAAATGCATGAAATAAAACAATGAAAACACTCACCGAAATGAAAAATGGTAAAAATAATTAACTAACTGGTCATATTTTTCTAAAATTTTGGTCGATGACCAAAAAGGTCATCAGTTTTTAGGAAGAGAAATTGAACAACTTTTGCGAAGATTTCGGACGAATGACAAAAGTCATCAGTTTTTTAGAAGGAAAATTGAACACCTTTTTTGAAGATATCGGACCGATGACTAAAAAAGTCATCAGTTGTTTGGGAAGCGAAATTGAACATCTTTTTTGAAGATTTCGAACGGATAACTAAAAAAGTCATCAGTTTTTTTAGAAGGAAAATTGAACACCTTTTTAGAAGATTTCAGACCAATATGGCTAAAAAAAGTCATCAGTGTTTTGAGAAGGAAAATTGACACCTTTTTGAAGATTTCGGAGGGATTACTTAAAAAAGGTCATCAGATTTCTGTAAAAAAAATTTTAAACACCCCCCCAAAAAAAATCCTGGCTACGGCCTTGCCACCGAAGCACGTATACCTGTATAGGTAGACAGGTATGCAACTATGCATGCTTTGAACAGGTCCATCATAAGACTACATCATATCCAACACACGCACCACTACGCCATTCTACAGTCGACATAATTTTGTGCAGCCTATCAATATTGACCAAATCGATGCGACCTGTGGAGGCTTTCTTTTGTCTCTCGTTCCCTCCACCAACAGGTGGGTCTGCTGAAGGGTGTAGAATAATATTACGCAGAATGAGGCAGCGCGTCGTCGCTCCACAGCGGAGTTCAAGCACGCAAATTCAAAATCAATTACATGTAAGCTTATCTCACGTGAATGAAATTCGACATCTCGTCAATTAAACGCAGTTTTGTAAGTAAGCCAACCACAACAAAATCTGTGACGCGTCAATCCATATTAAAATATGAAATTATTGTAATATTATTTAAGCAATTTTACAAATGCCCGAAATATATAATATTATGATAATAATAATAATAATAATAATAATAATAATAATAATAACAATAATAATAATAACAATAATAATAATAACAATAATAATAATAATAATAATAATAATAATAACAATAATAATAATAATAATAATAATAATAATAATAATAATAATAATAATAATAATAATAATAATAATAGTAATAGTAATAATAATAACAACACTAATAATATGTTATGTCTCTAACCCTAGTATCAGTTGCAGTGAGTATTTCCAGCGTCAGTTGACCAGCGTTGATTGACAGTCTAAAGACGTCGCTGGATGGCGCCAGTGAGGAGATGACGAGCAGCAGGGAACCAGCGGATGTGGTCGTGCGAAATCGAAGCGAAATGTCTTCTACTTCCGATAGTGAAACGTCGTTGAAGTGGAAAGCAAGGAACTGAGAACCGTTGAAGGAAACGGTTGCAGCAGCTGAAATTTACATGTCCAATCCAGTCTTAGAAACGTAAGTAAGTAAGTAAGGTAAGACAGTAACCAAGTAAGTAAGTAAGATAGTAAGTAAGTTAGGTAGTAAGTAAGTAAAATGGTAAGTAAGTAAGTAAGTAAATAGGTAAGTAAGTAAGTAAGTAAGTAAGTGAGCAAGTGAGTGAGCAAGTGTTAATAAGGAAGTGAGCAAGTGAGTAAGTGAATAAGTGAGTAGGTGAGTAGGCGAGTAGGTAGGTAGGTAGGTAGGTATATAGGGAGGTATGTTGGTAGGCAGGTAGATAAGTAGATAGGTGGGTAGGCTAGATAAGTAGATAGGTAGGTACTAGGTAGGTAGGTAGGTAGGCAGGCAGGCAGGCAGGCAGGCAGGCAGGCAGGCAGGCAGGCAGGCAGGCAGGTAGGCAGGTAGGTAGGTAGGTAGGTAGGTAGGTAGGTAGGTAGGTAGGTAGGTAGGAAGGTAGGTAGGTAGGTAGGTAGGTAGGTAGGTAGGTAGGTAGGTAGGTAAGCAAGTAGGTCAGTAGGTAAGTAAGTATGAAAGCAAGCAAGTAAGTAAGTAATTTTCAGAATCAATCAATCAATTTATTACTCCGTTTGCAAACGACCTCAGCAAATAATATTGCAATATTACGCATAGAAGTAAGAATTCAGTCTAGTAATAATAATAATAATTATTGTACATGCGAAGCAATGCAAAGCGATTGTCAGTAAGTGTAAATTATTCTGGCAATGAAACCTTTCCTTCTGAGATGGCCAGAATGTGGAATTTCAAGGTTTTGAGAACGAGGTCGCCAAGAGTGTTGGGGCTCATGAACTTGAGCGAATACCAAGGCTGTTTGCGCATGCAGTTCTTCAGAAACTGTGCAGTTTAAAATGGATCTGTACAGTTGTAAGCTTACTTCTGTGCAGTTAAATTCAATAAAAAGAACAAGGCCATTGTCATCCGATTGGGAGTAATTTACCATGGAGGATTGGAATGGAAAGAAGAGGTTGTGTAGTTCTAAAATTCAATTACAAACCGTGTGGCGTGCATGCAGTAAAGACGGTGGCTGGATAGAACTAATTCCAGAGTCAAATAGAAATTGGATTGATAACAAGGATTCCTGTTTAAACAGATTTTTGATAAATTGCAATTTTCCATAAATGGAATGGCTATTTATTATCCACGTGTCATTTATATCGTCCAATCGCAGCAGCGCCATTTCTGCTGGCAAAAGACACTGTATATTAGCCGAATATGTATGCCTCAGATACTACACGTAGGCCTACAATCATGTATGCAATGCCTACACAAGTACACATGCCATTTTGCATTTGTTTGTGCATTTATTTACTTGTCCATTAGGAACATTTATATAGCGCTCTCTGGGAAGACTATCTACTTGGAGACGGTGTGCAAGGCCATAGCTAGAGGAGTCTTTTGGGTGTTTGAACACCCCCCGAAATGAAAAAAACGTAAAAATTAGATAATGCATTTACGCAAAAAAAGAGAAAATAGCTACTCATGAAGAAAAATTCATGAAATTAGATCATTTTACGCCGTGCTGAAGGTTTTTCGGGCGAAAAATCCTAAAAGAGCATCCGACGACTATAAAATGGGTCGACTAAAACAAAGGTCGTCAGAAATTTTTCTGGAAAACACCCCCGAAATAAAATTCTGGCTACGGCCTTGACGGTGTGTGACGCCGTTTCAAAGCATGAGCTGAGATTTGTATTTTATGTTTGTGCATTGCTGCGAGCACTATTATTTGAGCCAATGAATCAATCAATCAATCACATGAATTTATATAGCGCCCTTTGAAAATCTCAACTCAGAGCGTACTACTCAGAGGCGCTCCCAGGCCAGGCATGGTCGAAATGAGAGTTTAGACAGTAGCGCGATCTAGCGTTCATTTGATTAAAAGCTGTGATTGATGCGTATAACGTCACTTACAGGTGAGATAGCTCGCTACAATAATAATATTTCTGCAACAGTTATCCTAGACCTAATCGTTTAATTGCTAATGGATTTGAACGTATTTGACCCGGAATTCGATCATCCGCAGATAATCGTAATAATATCATGAAGATGTCTTCTATCGTAATATCAAAGCATTTAATTGGACATCGTGTCACCAGGAAGTAGCATCAAGTAGGGTAGGATGGGGAAGCTTGGAATTGCCATCGCGTCTCTAGTGACGTTCACCAGAGGGGAGTGTGGGGTAAAGATAATGGAGAGCAGGATTGACAGGTGAGAACGCGGTGCTCCCAAGTCGATCCGGTGAGATTTTAATCAGCGATGATAAATCAATTGAGACCAGACAGCAATGCTGAGATGTGCAATAGAACCCAGAGTGCATTGCATAGTTCACACATTCATCATATGTAGAGAGAGAAATGTTAATGAAGTCAAAAGAGAATTGGAAGTCATACGTTTCATACGTGAAAGTATACATTACCAATCTCGGTCAGTCATACGTGCAAGTATACAATCATCATCTTCAGTTCCTGACGAAAGCATTTGGCGGCAATGGGTACAAATAAATGACCTTCATTGTCTTCGGTCTTTTGTTAAGTCAATTGCTCTCCTTAGTGTTTGTCCAAGTGATGTTGCTATGTCCTCATTTATATTGTCTTTTTCGCAAACACGTATACACATACATACACAAATACATACATACAAACAAACATGTAGTGTCATGCATATAAACATACATAGTATTACATACATACGTACGTAAGTACGCATGTACACTTTTGTACATTATGGACTACTTATTCAGAGGTGCTTTCAGCACAGAAACCTGAGGGTAAAGAAACGTATATAATTATTATCTGCGTATATGCATAGATGCATACATGCATACATACATACATGTACATACATACATACATACATACATACATACATACATACATACACACATACACACATACACACACACATACACGCACATACACGCACACAGACACGCAGACACGCACACACGCAGACACGCAAACACACACATACACACATGCACACACACACATAAATGTATACACACATACACGCCTATCCGCGCACACTAGCAAGCATAGACACAGTTGCGCGCATATAGATGCACATCTAGAAATAACTTAGCTACATGCAACTGTCCGCCGGGCAAACTGCGGTGCATATTGGGAAGAGACACGACGGCTGCATTGATCGAAGGTAATACGTCAAGAGTTGTCAGCACAATTGTTCCGCTCCGATGAACCGCCTACATTACATAGATGGCGCTACACGACTGGCAGCAGCAGCAGCATCCATCAAAGCGTGACCAGCGATGCGCATGAAATGTCCGGCTATTAATAGAATCAGGTCGACCACGAACACAACTTAGATCTAAGTATCAGTGCGCCGCTGCTTCTGATACGTGGCATAATAAAAGTTCTGATCTCTGACCTCGTACAGCTGTGTGTCCTTGCATCTGTTTTCAGATAGCATGAGTGTCTTACATGCACATAAATAATATATGCACTCATAGATATATGCATAGACATGGGTGGAGTTTATAAGGGTATAATGGGGGGGAGACTAAGCCCCACCCCAAGAAGACTCAGATTCATTTTTTACCGTGTAAATGATATCTTTTCCCGGGCTTACCCCCCCCCCCCAAGAAGGCTTTAACCCCTCCAAGAACGGAAACCATACTCCGCCCATGTACATAGATAATGTGTTATGTGTCACGTGTTATGTGTTATGCGACGTATAATTCGCATGATGAGCGTGATAAACAGTGGAGCAAATAATGTGGCTCAATCGCTGGTTATGGTGATGACACCAACGACGACAACAACAACGACAACAACAACGACAACAACAACAACAACGACAACGAAAACAACAACAACAACGACGACGATGACAATGATGACGAAGAGTAATGATCAAGGATTTACATAAACGAGTGCTCTTATCAGTCACCATAGATAATCTCATAAAATAAAGGCCCTACATAAAATGCTTTCTCATCCCTTAGCTGTTTCTAAACGTGCAGTTTAAATGATCAAATGCACAATAATTGTACTTAAGCGAAATACCTACGGGGGAGGTTGATTGATTGATTGATTGATTTTAACGGCACTTCAGCACATAATTGGCTATTTCGTGCCTTAACATGATTTTGAAACTGCTTTGTTTATTTTATACTAAAAACGTTTGGAGTCGATAAATAGGATAAACTTTAAAAAAAGAGCAATCTGAGCATCACAAGTAAAATTAATAAATTAGGTTAAAACACGTTAAAGCTTAAGTCAACATTAAACATTTCATAAACTATATAAATCATATCTATTTAAAATCTTCCAACATTACACTTTGTTGTACAGTTGTATTTCTTTCAGATACAGCAAAATATTCTTTGGAGGAACATGTTCAAAAATATCAGAAAGGGATTGTTCCATATAATATTTTTGCCTTGTCGTTGTAAAATCAACAATCTAATCCCAATTAGAGTTGACAATTACAATTCGTATTGTATTGTGCATTACCATTTACAAAGTGCCTCGCTGGAAAAACCTTTCGGAAGCGTTTCAAATGCGATCAAAGAAATGGCAGTTGATTTGAGGTGAGAAAAGGATGAGGAAAGACTACCAGAGAGAAGAAAGGTGGAGTGAAAGTCCATTCCATTATTATTGAGATGAGACCTATCTATTATAGGAGCAGGCAAAGAATATGGATAGAGCAATTGTAGTTCTATTTTGCATTGCTGGGCATAGACTGACTCCAAAGTATATTTTTACGTTCGTGGCTACATTTGGACATCGAAGATCATTCAGAAACTTGTCGCAGTTGTAGCTGCAATTATTTATAAGCCTACCAGACAACTGATGTTTGGGAGGCCACACTATTTGTCTTTTATACACCAACGACAGTCCTCAACTTTGTTTCAAATGTATCTTCTTCTTGCTGACCGATTTCATTTCCAATCCTTTACAACTCTTCATCGCTCATCCCATTTCTCCCATTTCTCCCATTTCTCCCTTCTCTCCTCTCTCTGCGCAAATGCCCCTTGACATTTGATTTCATCAAACCACTTGGCGTAGTAGGCCTACGCGGTAAGCCACTCCAAAAGACAATAGAATCTCGGCTTAATAGTAAAATTGAACATGGGGCGCGGTGGTGTAGTGGATATGTTCGTCGCCTTGCAGCCGAAGGGTTGCAGGTTCGAATCCACCTCAAGTCATCGCGTTGGGACCTTGGGCAAGTCCTTCACTCGCAATTGCACAGCGCTTCGGCGTGAAACTCCAATGCGGTGTCCGCGCTGTAGTCGGGAGCGCCTCTGAGTAGCGAGCTTGAAAAGGCGCTACAAACAAGTGCACATACAAACAACTAAACAAACAAAATAAACTGTCATTCTTGCCGTTATATATCGCATCGTCGCACAATGCACGAATCATATAGATACCATTCATTCATCGTCATCTTCATCGTCATCGTTGACGACATTGTAATCTCGAATTTTTATTCAACAGCGCTCGAGAGGCGAGGCCGCGAGAACGAGCCAAAACGCAGCGCTTAGTCAAAACAGAATCGATAGACAGGTAAAGTCATAATCGGTTCCTGATCACGATCAATTGAACAGATAGTCAGATGTCTAGATATGAAGCGGCGACAGAGGCAAGGAGGAAGAGGTAAAGTCAGAGCAGGATATAATATTATGGAAACTGGATTGGTTTCAGTTTTGAGAGAAAGGTTGGAGCAAAGATAACACGAGTAAGGTAAGAGGTTAAGGTTGCAACTCCCAGTCTTTCATATAGGCCCCGTAGTTAGGTCTTCTGTGCACATGCGCTGTAGTCGGGAGCGCTTCTGAGTAAAGCGCTTGAAGGGGCGCTATAGCAAATGCGAGAAATAAATAAATAAATAAATTTCAAACTCCACGTGGATCATAGACCGAACCATTTTACTCTTGGAGCTGTGTCATTCTAGAACGAGACGTTTATTTTTAAAAATGCAGAACAATTAGCCCGAATGAATAATGTGCCTCTTTTGATTATGATATTAATTTTTATCAGCAGATGTTGCTTCAGAATTGCCAACTCTTTGTCTTCTCTGGGTCTTGCCTTGCGCTTGCCTTGCGCTTGCCTTGTGCATTGTCTCGTTCAGTATGTCTCACTTGATCATAAATTGCCTCTCACACTAAAAGCATGCCTCGCAACATAATTGCATTTCAATCCTCTGCATCGCATTGCAAATTCGCAATGCAAATGTAACATATTATAGTTATATAGTATCGTATAACACGAGTAAGGTAAGAGGTTATGTAAGGGCCGCACTTTTATAATAATTTGATTGCATGTAAATGACAAAATAGAAAGGGACCAAATCAGAAGCAAGATTTGATCAGCATCAGTGGGTGTTTCATTAATGCTGCCCCCACAAGCATCTGCGTGACACATAACTTACAGCTAGAACCCATAGTACAACGATTAACTACAGTAGCCTATAGAAGACTGTGCCGTCTAACTACTCAAAAGTTACTAAATCTAACATCATCCTCGTCGTCATCATCATAATCATCATCATTAGGAAAACGATTGCTCGAATTAAGATTCACTTGAGAATTATTTACCGTCGGTAGACTGACATACAGACCTCAGATAGACAGTCTGACAAACAGACACGCAAACCGACACACAGACAGATACACATGCAGACAGACACATACAAAGACACACTGTCACGCACACACACACGCACACACACACACACAGATAAAGACATGCAGACTGACACACATGCAGACAGACACACGGACAGACACACATGCAGAAAAGAGACATAGCAAGTGACCCAACATTAACAATACAGTTTACATAGAATTCTACGAGAACGAACCCTGCAGTTGAATCTGAATGAACAAAGTTTGATGAATAAACGATCAAATTAATTAATGATGACTTAAATAAATAGTTAACTGACGGATAGAAAAAGAATAAGCTAGCATGAAAATATATATATATACAACATATTATTATACGACAAAGAAATAATCATTAAATCATTGAATTGACCAATAAAAAAACCATAAACGAAATCCAAAGAACTTTAAAGAAGACTACTCGCCTACTCGACAGGTGTCGCCGGTGAACTGCGTAGCCGCGCAATCGCAGACGAACCTATTCCATCCATCCCTGCACACCCCTCCGTGCAAACACGGATACTGCGGACACCGTGGCTCCCTCTCTCGACACGACTCGTCCACTCCAACCACATCCTGGTCACGGGCCAGTCTGACCAACTGGACTCTGTTCCCGTTCATGATGAGGTCCTCCACGCAGCCGACGAACCCAGGGAAGATCCGCGCTGACCAGAACTCCAGAGGGAAGCGGTCCACGTCGTGGAAGGCGGCCATTCCTCCGAGCACCAGTCCACCCTCCAGCTGGAGTCGATCCTCTGCTGAACCGGTGATGACGTAGGGTCGTTCGATGCTGTCCAGCTTGATCAGTCCACGGAGTCCCTCGTGAGAGATGGAGACTCTGTGGCGATGGCCGTTGTCCACGCGGTCCGCGCTCACGTTGACCTTCAGGATGCCGGTGCCAAGGTCGAGGACGAAGTGGAGGTAACCTGAGGAGCAGTACCAGAACATGGTATTATCATCTTACCTATTTGCACTTGTCTTCATTCAGTCGTTCATTCATTCACTCAATCATTCATCCATTCATTCATTCTTTCTTTCCTTCATTCATTCATTCATTCATTCATCCATTCATCTATTCATTCATTCATCCATTCATCCATCAATCCATCCATCCATCCATTCATTCATTCATTCATTCACTCATTCATTCATTCATTCATTCATTCATTCATTCATTCATTCATTCATTCATTCACTCATTCATTCATTCATTCATTCATTCATTCAATCATTCATTCATTTATTCTTTCATTCTTTCTTTTATTCATTCATTCATTCATTTATTCACTCACTCACTCATCCATCCATCCATCCATCCATCCATCCATCCATCCATCCATCCATCCATCCATCCATCCATCCATCCATCCATCCATCCATCCTTCCATCCATCAATTCATTCATTCATTCATACAATAACACGCACGTTGGACAGCACTGTTCTAACACTTAACGATTGGGGGGGGGCAATACATGGACGATCCCCACCTCAAACATTGAGGGGGACCAGGGCTGTACTCAAGGGTATACGCGGGTATACGGCGTATACTCACCTCCGGGAAAAAATGACAGCGTGTAGGCTACTCACCTCAAAAAGCGAGGGTACACGCCGGTATACAGCGTATACCCACCTCAGTAAGATCAAGTGGGTACACGCAGGCAAAAATCGCGAATTACGAATGGGAAAAGCATGAAAGTAGAGCGTTTTATGCAGTTTTAAAGGTTTTCCGTGCGAAATATCACAGCAGAAACTTCGATGACTAAAAAAAGGTCGCCAGAACATCAGACTTTTTTGGCTGAAGGAAGTGGGAACAAATTTTCCATGGAATTTCGGCCGATGACTAAAAAAGGTCGTCAGAAATTTTGAAGGAAGTGGAAAATTTTCCATGTAATATCGGCTGATGAAAATTTTTGCCCAAAAAGCCAATTTTTTCCGGCGTCAGCGTGTACTCACCTCAAAAGTTCTGAGTACAGCCCTGAGGGGACCATCCCCTCCCCCAAGTCTCCGCCCACGATTAATATACCAACCGTCCAAGATCTCTAGTCCGAAGAAATCGGTCGTTGCACTGGCTCCCAGGCCGTACATCACCAATCCGTTCGGTTCGTTGGTGGCGAAATGAAATTGAACGACGGTGGTGACACCTAGCGAATCAAGACTCCAGTTCGGCAGACGGACGGACGACTCCACGGATCGGAAGCTGATGGACATGAGGGACAGTCCTCCGTCCTCGCACTGTCCGTAGGACAGGGACCCTCCTCCTGCGCCCCCACCGTGAGACTGGACGAGACCCCCGTCCACCCGCGACAGGTCGACGAGATCAAGTTGGATGTTGTCTGCGCGGTACAACACCTGCGTTGCAATCAACAAGGAGACGCGTTTCCAAAATCAAGGGCAGAGAGAGACATAGACAGACATACAGAGAGACAAAGATAGACAGATAGACAGATATACAGAGAGACATAGATAGACAGATAGACAGACATACAGAGAGACAAAGATAGACAGATAGACAGATAGATAGACAGACAGAGAGACAAAGATAGACAGATAGACAGACATACAGAGAGACAAAGATAAACACATAGACAGATAGATAGACAGACAGAGACAAAGATAGACAGACAGACAGACAGACAGACAAAGATAGATTTGATTATATCATAATTAGCAGCGAATTCAACATGATCTAAATCTAATCTAATCTTGAGCGAATCTTACTTATGCTTGTCTTTGTTAATCCAATAAAAAATCTTAAATGAAATGTTTAAAATTAGTCACAAATTTTAATATTTCCAATCTAATATAATTCTGATCATAATTATTGTACGTATCAATATCGTAACCTCTGTAATCCTATCTATTATAATAATAGTCGAATAGGAAACGAATATTCACTATTCACTATTCACTATTCAGTGCAATTCATTCACACACTGCGTCTTTGTCTTCATCTCTCTCTCACACAATCTATTTTTGCATGTCTCTCTATATGTCTGTCTATCTATCTGTCTATCTATCTGTTTACCTATCGGTCTATCTATGTCTTTCTGTATGTCTGTCTATATATCTATCTTGTCTCTCTGTATGTCTGTCTATCTATCAGTCTATCTTTGTCTCTCTGTATGTATGTCTATGTCTATCTATGTCTCTTCCCCATATCTCTTTATCTCTCTGTATGTATGTATGTCTATGTCTATCTATGTCTCTCCCCCATATCTCCGACTCTCCTTCTCTTTTTTCTTTTTCTCCCTCAGAATGTCTGTCCGCCACTGTCTTTTTCTGTCTTTCTAAATCTGTCTCACCTGCTCCTACCCTACCCCACCCATCTTTCTGTGTGTGTGTGTGTGTGTGTCTTTCTCTGCCTCTCTCTGTCTATCTGTCGATGCCTGTCTGTTTGTCTGTCTCTGTTTCTCTCCGTCGCTCTGTCTCACATTCCTTCTTCTATCTCCTCTTTCTCTTATCTCATCATCTATCTCTCTATCTGTCTGTCTGTCTGTCTGTCTGTCTCTCTCTCTCTCGCTCTGTCGGTCTGTCTCTCTGCCTCTCAGTCTGTCTCTTTGTCTACTTCTCTCTATTTGTATCTGTATCTCTCATTGCTCTATCTGTCTGTCTGTCTGTCTGCCTGCCTGTCTGTCTGCCTGTCTGTCTGTCTATCTGTCTATCTGCCTGTCTGTCTGTCTGTGTGTCTGTCTGTCTGTCCGTCCGTCCGCCTGTCTGTCTGTTTGTCTGTCTGTCTGTCTGTCTGTCTGTCTCTATCTCTCTTTCTCATCCAATCGATGCCAGCGAGATCCGATTTCGTGATGGTCTGCAGAGCCAGTGAATTTATCAATCGGTGAGGCGTATTCTCAGGCAATAATCCGAAAGCTGAATGCCTCTTGATCAGATCAGAATCCTGGGGATCAGTCCCCCAAAAAACAAGACCCCCAATGGATTCTCTAAAGTCCACACAAGGAAGCACAGCCTACATTATGAAGACGTTTTGGCTCTCCTTTTAATTACTCAACAATATATCAAGTTCCCAAGCTGGGTAGGAGCCAAAATGTTCTTATATCAATGCTCGGTACTAGACATTTGTGTCTGTCGTTCTCCATGTCTGAGTGTCCCTCTGTGTTTCTACCTTTATACCAGATACTTTTGCTGTGGTGTAGAATGTAGAGACAGTGGCATATTTTGCTCGTCACTACGATGATAATTAATACGTCGACATATATTATACACGAATGGCGTATGCCATCTGACGTTCGCATATTACCACTGAACAATCAAGCTTTGCTATTGCTTTGTTATTATTGAGTGTGGAAGTATATGCAGGGAAGCTAGTGAACAATAATGATTATGTAAGTTAGCAAGCAATTGACCTTTATTTACATATTACACAACATAGCATAACATAAACATAACATGAACATAACATAAACATAACATAAACATAACATAACATAAACAAAACATAACATAAACATAACATCGAGTAGAAACATAGACATAGCATAACATAGCATAACAAGGGTTTTAAGTGGTTCAGAAGATGTTAGGTCTGTGTTACAACCTCTGGAAATTAACATAAACATAACACAAACATAACATAAACATAACATAAACATAACATAAACATAACATAAACATAGCATAAACATAACATAAACATAACATAAACATAACATAAACATGACATTAACATAACATAAACATAACATAAACATAAACATAACATAAACATAGACATAGCATAACATAACATCACAAGGGTCTTAAGTGGTTCAGAAGATGTTAGGTCTGTGTTACAACCTCTGGAAATTAACATAAACATAACACAAACATAACATAAACATAACATAAACATAACATAAACATAACATAAACATAACATAAACATAACATAAACATAACATAAACATAACATAAACATAACATAAACATAACATAAACATAACATAAACATAAACATAACATAAACATAGACATAGCATAACATAACATCACAAGGGTCTTAAGTGGTTCAGAAGATGTTAGGTCTGTGTTAGAACCTCTGGAAATTAACTTGAAATACACAATAACCCAATGTTCCTATTGCTTCGTCTTAAACGCAGTGACTGTGTCCACTGAGACTGCTCTGCTGTCATCCAAACCGTTCCACAAGTTCATTATAATAACTGTGGCAATGAAGAATGGCTGTCCTAATGTTCCTTTCGGTTCCTTAAGTCCTTAACTAATGTTGCTTTCGGTTTCTTAGCTAATGTTGCTTTCGGTTTCTTAAACAAATGCAATTTGTACCTGTGACCTCGAGTGACTTTGTTCGCTGGCGCTTCTAATTCACAGAACTTCTCCCAGCGCAGTTTGTGATCAAGATTATATTAAATTTAGTTTATGTTGCATACGCTTCAATTTAGATACGCAGATGTGTACAAGATGGTAAAGCTAAGCTATAGTTTAAAAAATGAGGTTGTAAAATCACAATGAATTAATTTCATCAATGAATATTCACGGATGAATATATAATTCATGAATGACCACCATTCATGAATATTCAATCAGATTGTTTTACACAACGATTGAATGTTTATGAATGACCACAATTCATGAATATTCATTCAGATGTTATTTATACACAACGATTAAATATTCATGAACGACCACCATTCATGAATATTCAATCAGATTGCTATACACAACGATTAAATATTCACGAATGATCACTATTGATGAATATTCAATCAGATTGTTATACACAACGATTAAATATTCATTCAGATTGCTATAATATATATACACAACGATTAAATATTCATGAATGACCACCATTCATGAATATTAATCAGATTGTTATACACAGCGATTAAATATTCATTCAGATTGCTATAATATATATATATACACAACGATTAAATATTCATGAATGACCACCATTCATGAATATTCAATCGGATTCTTATACACAACGATTAAATAAATATGGTATAGTGTTCATCACACCTGTTTAAGGCAGCCTTTGAAGTTATCGACCTGGAGTTGGGTGGAAACGGTTGAGAGAGGAGAGGACAGAGAGGGAAGAGGTGGAAGAGGTGGAAGAGAGGATGGAGGAGAGGGCCATCCTCCGACGAAGAGGAGACGACTGGACATCATCGTGAAGTTTCCAACGACTGTTCCAGTCCGAACGTATTTACCATCGACTTCCACCGTCACCTGAAGAATAAAAAATGACAAAACTAAATGGTTGTATGTAAGGATATCTGTACGTGTGTATGTATGTATGTATGTATGTATGTATGTATGCACGTGTGTATGTATGTGTATGTATGCACGTGTGTATGTGTGTGTGTATGCACGTGTGTATGTATGTGTATGTATGCACGTGTGTAAGTGTGTGCATTTAGGGATGTACAGCTACACAGTGTCCGGAAATAAAGGGAACTATTTTGTAAACATGAAAATGAATAGTAAAATTGCACATGCATATGTTTGCATGTGCACTTGTTATAGCGCCCCTTCAAGAGTCCTGCTCAGAAGCACTTCCGACAACAGCGCGGACACTGAATCGGACTTTCACCTGGCGAATGGAAGGTTGACTGAACCTATTGAGAGGGTATAGTGGGAAGCGATACCGCATTCATGCGCTCTTCGTGCCAGAGTGACATTTACCATCACCCCAATCCTACTAATCATTTGGGTTAGATTAATGAATTAATTATCTGATTAGACAAGATTATGAGATGTAAGACGCGACATTTAATCCTCCTCTCCATCGAACCGAAGCGGCACCCTCCCCATCCGCTCGTCCGCTGGACCGGAAACCGTAGTCATGGCAACGCAGGTGGAACGGCAGCGCATCAGCTCACGTCCTAATTGGATAGATGCTGGCGCTAAATAAAGTAAACACAGAATCCGTGCAGCCGCATTGAAGATGGAGACGATTGTTGTTGTGAGGCGATTGATTGGCGGAATATTATTATCGGAGCCAACTTCCAGGTTGATGACTAAAAAAAGGTCATCAGTTTTTTTGGGCGGATTGAAAAGGCGTGTTTTTGGATGGGTGGATAGATGGGTGTATGGATAGGTGCATGGATTGGTGGATGGATTGGTGGATACTTTTCACTCTCCTCCATTGGCATCCTTAAATTGGGATGAGGAGGAGGATGATGTGGATGGAAAGGAGGATATGGAGGAGGATGTGGAGGAGGAGGAGGAAAGGAGGAGGAGAAGGAGGATGATATGGAGGAGGAGGATGTGGAGGAGGAGAATGTGGAGAAAAGGAAGATGATATGGAGAAGGATATTGAGGAGGAGGAAGAGGAGAATGTGAAGGAGGAGGAGGATGTGGAAAAATAGGAGGAGGATATGAAGGATGATGTGGATGAAAAGCAGGAGGATATGGAGGAGGAGGAGAAGGAGGAGGATGTGGAGAAAAAGGAGGAGGAGGTGGAGGAAATTGAGGATGATATTGGAGGAGGATATGGAAGAGGATGAGGAGGAGGATATGGAAGAGGATGAGGAGGATGTGGAGGAGGAGTAGAGCGATGGAATTGAGTGGAAGTGGCATAGGATGTCGCTTCATTTAAGAAACATGACCAACGAGACGAACTGATTATATACACGAAGAGAAATGCGATTCCTGGACAGAGAAGGAGATAGACACACCGATAGGAGACACACACAGACTGACGCGCAGACAGATCTCGAGAGCGAAGAGAGGAAGACAGAGAGAGGGAAAGAGAGAGAGAGAGAGAGAGAGAGAGAGAGAGAGAGGAGGAGGAGGAGGAGGAACAAAGGCAGAGACATAGAAAGAGAAGGAGGGAGGATATAGAGACAGAGAGAGGAAGGGACAGAGCCAGAGACAGAGATAGAGATAGAGATAAAGGGAGAGGGACAGAGAGGAGGAACAAAGGCAGAGACATTGAAAGAGAGGAAGGAAAGACATAGGTAGTGAGATGGGAAGTACAGAAGTAGACAGAAAGGGAGCAACCGATCGGGACGGAGGGGGAAGTACAGACACAGAGACAGAGACAGAGAGAGAGAGAGAGAGAGAGAGAGACAGAGAGAGAGAGAGAGAGAGAGAGAGAGAGAGAGAGAGAGAGAGAGAGAGAGAGAGAGAAAAGAGGGACGGACAGATATAGAGAGGGAAGGACAGAGGCAGTGAGGATGGGATGGACAAAGACACAGAGATATAGAGACAGAGAGACGGGGACAGAGACAGAGTCAAAGAGAGCAACACGAACGAACACAAAGAGTAACCCGCAGCGACCAAAAGATGGACCAACACCAGCGGCGCCCCCAAGATTTTTTTCTTGTACGCACAACAGGGGAAAATTTTCGTCAGGGTCGCCGAAAAAACTGATGACCTTTTTTTTAGTCATCAGCCACGGATTTCCCAAAAACATACCTTTTCCATCCGCCGAAAAAACTGATGACCTTTTTTTAAGTCATCACCACGAATTTCCCAAAAACATACCTTTTCCATCCGCCGAAAAAACTGATGACCTTTTTTTTAGTCATCAGCCATTTTTTTAACCTTTCAGTGCTGTACGCACTTGCGTATGTGCGTACGCCTGCGGGCGCCGCTGACGACATGCCATTGAGCTTTCAGCATAATAATAATATGCGCTTCGGCGTGAAACTTCTGTAGTTAGAGGGCGCTTCTGAGTTGTAATTTGAAGGGCGCTATAGCGAGTGCACGTTCATAGGCTACATACTAGGAATTTTTGCTGCTGCTATGTTTTATTGCAAAATCCGCATGTGTCAACATCCTGTACCGTCTGACATTGTAGATTTCAAGCCGATCCTAGGTCTCAATACCATCACAGTTCCAAATTTCTCCACTTCCGTTCCTGTACTAAGTGTTAATCGATGGATCGTCGTTTCCAGTCGCTTCCATAATTCCATCAACTTCACCCGGACGTGGGTCGAGTACCGCGATGGATTTGGTGACCCAACACTTGACTACTGGATCGGCCTGGAGAAGATGCACCAACTGACCTACAGCGGAAACTACCGTCTACCTTTCGAGATGTTGTCCGTTGAGAACGGGTCCTGGTTCTCAGCCGAGTACGACTCGATCCGAATCGATCCTGAGTCCAACTGGTATACCATTCATCTGGACGGATTCAGTGGAGACGCCGGAGATGCCATGAACAAGATCACTCCTGCAACCGCATGGCAAAACCACAAAAACTTCTCCACCTTCGACAGAGACAACGACCAGTATGGTACAGATAGTTGCTCGCAGCTGTACGGGGGAGTCGGGTGGTGGTTTGCGAGCTGTGGAGCCTGTGCTCTAAATGCTGCGTTTGGATCCGTTTCTTACTACTGGAAACCAATTATGCAACTCGGACTTGGAACGGTTTCGATATTGAATGGATCCCGCATAATGTTCAGACTGGCATAGGCTGCAGAAAGCCGTTTGCTTTTCGAATGTTACAATTAAACGATCAGATGTGACATTCGAACATTCTGCTCATGCGCGCTACCAAATCGACCGATTTGCAGATGCGGGATAATTTAGGACTGGTTGTATACAGTCAGTGGAGCAGATTGCCTTTGTGTTGTAGGTCTAGGATTATGTGATGCGATTTCTGTTGACAAGGCCACAAGGGCCCCTCTCCTGAACTTTCTAGCTATGTGGACCCGTATGGGTAGAAAGCTCCTTTGTGGCCCAACGTGTCTGGTCTGTTCTGTTTTTTCCTAGCCATCCTCAGTAGTGGCGCCAGGGAGGGCTAGAGGGGCTAAGCCCCCTAATATATCACAGGTTTTACATCATGGCATAACAAATATCTCAAAAATTCCCAATCATAAAATTATCTAGGTCAACTTTTGTCATCTGGTCATTTATTTATTCAAATTTAAAGACCATTTACGTGTTCTTATAGCTGACATTCAAACTTTCTTCCTCTTTACAGAGGACTTTCAAAATCATAACTATAGTATCAAATGCAAGGCCGTAGCCAGGATTTGATTTCGGGGGTGTTTCTTAAGTTTCCCATCTGAAAAAAACTGATGACCTTTTTTTAGTAGTCATCCGACCGAAATCTTCAGAAAATGTTCCAACCGAAATCTTCAGAAAATGTCACCAATTTCCGTCCGAAAAAACTGATGACCTTTTTTAAAGTCATCCGACTGAAATCTTCAGAAAATATTCCGACCAAAATCTTCACAAAATGTCACAAATTTTCGTCCGAAAAAACTGATGACCTTTTTTAGTCATCCGACAGAAATCTTCAAACAAAAATTCACCAATTCATTCTATTTTTCACATTTTTCATATGGAGGGGTGTTTTCATGGTTTTATTTCATGGTTTTTACATCATGTGCTAGTAAATGCATTATTTTTTTACTTTTCCATTTGGGGGGTGGGGGTGTTCAAACACCCCTCTAGCCCCGCCTTGATTAAATGACTTAGTTTATTTCAATGTCATGTTAACTAACAAATGTCATGTTAACTAACTATGTCATGTCCAGTTGTCCACAGACAAATTTAATTTTCTATCTCCATTCAGACTGTGAAATTAATAAGAAAACATGTTTTAAATGCCTCATGTGAACTAATTCAACTTTTTCATCACTCCTTCCTCTCTCCATTTTAACTTTTTTTAATATAAGTAATAAATAAATAATTAGGCTAACTTTTGTGGAGACCATCTTTTGAGGCTTTTCTGTGGGTTCACAACACCGAAAGTCGCTGGAAGCCACGCCCCTTCGGGAGATTTGGGGGGGGGGGGTAAATAAAAGTGGCCGTGTTAATCAATCAATCAGCCAATCAATTAATCAGTCAATCAATCTATCAATCAATTTGCTTATTCGAAATAGGCTTACTTCAGCTTGTGCACTGTGCAGACACAACTTAATAAGACAATAGGCCTATTGTTCAGGGCACTTAGGCCTACGAAGACTGTCAGAACGCAATGTTAAACTATTAGGCCTATGTTAGTAGCCAAGTCGTGCTTAGACAGAACACGTGAGATGAAGTTATGACGATTTTTAATAGGTAGGCTAGTGACAAGTCATGTTGATTGTTGCTGTTTAATAACACTGTATCATAACAAATATGTTTAGTGTCGCCCTCCTCTTTCATCCATACTTTAGACTGGCACTGCAAGAGTGCGAACAGTGGCGGAGTTTTTAAGTTTATAAACAAGTTATAAAATTATATAGACCTAGGCCTGTCGAGTAGCCTACCGGTACTAAACATCGAAGGGAGTAAAGACCGGGGGACGTGATTATAGGATCATTGCTAGGCTGATGGCTATAGTAGGCTATGAGTGAAATGAGCCTATCGTCAGGCTGGCGTTTAGCACTCATCTCACTCATACTAGCCATTAGCCTAGCAATGATCCTGTAATCACGTCCTCCGGTCTTCGTTCCCCAAGGACTTAGAAATTATGAAAAGCAATGTAAGCCTGATTGGAACGGTTACACCTCACGTATATCGGGCAATGCTACGGCGATGAAGCGCTGCATATTTGTGACTGAGATTCTTTGATAAAAGTAGCTTGTCTCTTCATTTTCCCCGTATCTAGCGTGAGGTCCGAAATAAAATTGAGGCCTGCGGTATTAATTCATTCACTCATTTCAGACATTTATATAGCGCATCTTCAAGAGTAGCTACTCAGAAGCGCTCCCGACCCAACCACGGCTAAAGAGAACAGTCTTAGAGCAGAGTAGAACGTATACTCTCAAAGGATCTATAGGCATTAGACGTATACAGTTCCACATGGAGCCCATTCCAGGTTGCAGGGCCTGTCACGAAATAGAGTATCCCCCGTATTAATTGTATCCCCCCAAATTAAAAAAGTCGAAAAAACCGCTTCCGCTTGAATTTGTTTTTGCAAATTACATTTCATCTGCTTTGTTTTGAACAATGACACACTTAAAACAATTAGAGTCGCTTAAAATTTTGATAACAGCATAAAACAATTTATTATGCGCATTTTTCAAAAAAGGGGATAGAATGGTTTATCCCCCGGATAGTATAGACCGGTTAATTCCATCCGGGAGGATAGATTAATTCATCCCTTCGGATAGCTTTCAGGGGGATACTCCGTTTCGTGTCACCGGCGACAGAAAAGGCACGGCGCTGCGTAATAGAAGTGCGTGATCGGGGGACAATTAAGAAGGTCAGTCTGTTTAGAAGAGCGGAGAGATCCACGGCGATGGACACTTAGGGTGGAGCAACAGAGCTCCAGCAAATAGACAGGGCCCACACCCGCGAGACAGCGCCAAACCCAGGAAGATATCCGGTAAGTGACCCTTTGTGAGAATGGGAGCCAATGCAAGACGTCACGCATATAATCAGTGACATGCATGGTCACATGGCCGATTTTGGGATGTGACCAACAAGACGTGCTGCAGAGCACAAGACCAGATCCAAGCACCCAACCCGAGTCGTCACCGGAAGACCCACATAGAGGGCGCTGCAGTAGTCCAGACGAGAGACAACAAAAGAGTGGATTAGCGTTGAGGAGCACCACTCTAAGCTAACGCAATTGGTAGTAGTGGGGCTCACTGACTCAGCGCGTTTATAGAGCCAACACGAAAAAAAATACGAGTGTCACGGAAGGCTTGTTATTTCTCTGTCTTTCTTTCCTCTGCAATCAGTGGGCTAATGAAAAGCGAAAATTAATGTTCGATCTCCTATAGGCTACGGTTTGGAAAAACATTTTGCAATGGATTGTATTGTATTATATTGTAGGCTATGTACAAATTCATAAAACGCCTTTTGACCGAGACAGCAGACTCTCTTTGACCAGAGAACCAACTGCTACGGATTCACATTCTAGTTCTTGCACTCACTACGAGGTAAGCACAGAAAGGTCCCACAAAGACTTATAGGGCCTATATTATACTAGCTCTGCTACCCGGCGTTGCCCGTGAAAAGTTTGGTTTTTCGCTCCACCCAGCCTCACTCAGCGTTCTGCGGCAAAGTTCGCATTGTCGCCCCTTGCCACTCCGCCTCACCCATGAACCCGGACCCCACCTGCCCCTCGCGCACCCATCCCGCCCCAGCCCTACCCCGCCCGTAACCACCCTCCGCCCGCATCTCAATTTCGCATCACCCGACCCTCCCCCGCCTGTGACCCACCCCGCCCCTATTCTGCTCCCACCCCGCCCCCACTCCGCCCTACCTCGTCCCACCCCAGCCCTACCCTGCCTACCCACTCCGCCCGCAATCCACTCCACCTACCCAGCCCCACCTCTGTCCCACTCCTCTCGGGTAGAAGTCGCTTTTGCCCCGCAACCCCGTCACACCCCATCCCTACACCGACCCACTTTCAACCCGCTCATGGTCGAAAAAATGTGCCCATGTGCTTTGAATGACCGCTTCCCCTATTTGCCGATGTCTGGATTCTCCTACTCTAGACTATAGACCTACGCGTTGCATTTCTGCTTCCCTGGAATTTCTGCACTGAGGCCGTCACTGAATACGCGCTTTATAAATGTCGAGATACGACATTAATTATTTGTTGTTATTGTGATAATTGGTGTTTTTTTATTACCTTGGTGTCATCAGTTCATAAGCGTCGTTACTTTAATAATTATTGTTTGCTATTGCAAATCGTCTAGAGTCTCTAGACTTCTTTTCCTTCAGGCTTGAATTAATCCCTCTCTACGGAGGGGTCAGCCACTCGGATCCTCCTCTTCCACTTTCCTCTGTAACAAATCGTCTAGACCATAGTTGTTAAATTTAATGATCAATAGGTATATAGACTTCAATGTAGAAATCTATTTTTTCGTTTTTTATTCTCTCCCAAAAAACGTCGTTTTTTTCGTTTTTTTTATTTTTCGCATCGTTTTTTATCGTTTTTTAGGTAACTTTATTTAATTATTTACTGCCTATTATTATTTTCCTTAATTTAATTTTTGTCTGATATCCCTTACATATTCAATGTACTCTCAAGTATTCAGCTAACTACAGCGCCACTATGTAATTGTTTCAGGCATCATTTGAGAAATACATGTAGTAGGTCTCTACAAGAAATGAAATTTGTAAGAGTTATTTTGATATAAAATTCTTTGGCCTGTAATTAATATTTATAAGTAACAATTTTAAGTAGGGCTACAAATGTACAATATATAATTTAGTACAGCGGCGCCCGCAGGATTTTTTTCTTGTACGCACAGAAATTTTCGAAGGAGGGGCCGAAAAATCCGCCGAAAAAACTGATGACCTTTTTTTTTTTAGTCATCAACCTAGAATTTCCCAAAAACATACCTTTTGGGTCATCGCGCTGTACACACTTACGTATGTGCGTACGTCTGCGGGCGCCGCTGACCAACACGGAAACACATCGATTCTACATCATTAGAGCCTCTTAAGCCTATCCATGACCATCACCAGCGCTGAGAAGCGGCTTTCGCTTAAGCGCTTAACACTTGATTCGATTTTTATAGCTCTATAGATCCTTCCCGTGTCATCCTCCCATTTCGATAATAGTTTTCTGCGGTCCATGTAACTAAGGAACGGCTTCAAGAGAGCCGACATGCCGCCAAGTCATGTGGACGTTATGTTCTAACTGATGGCACGACGTTTACTGCATATTTTGAGCGAAATCGTTTTCCAACAGGTTAAGAAATGCGCTGCATAAGTTCCCAAATTGAATTTGTTTTACATTAGACCATGTGCATCCTGGCATTAGTTCATTAGTCTTTGTGTGTGTGATAATCATTCAGTTCGTAATCGCATTTGTAATCCCATTTGTAATCCCATTTGTAATCCCATTTGTAATCACATTTTTAATCCCATTTGTAATCACATTTGTAACCCCATTTGTAATCTCATTTCATTTGTAATCCCATTTGTAATCCCATTTGTAATCCCATTTGTAATCCCATTTGTAATTCCATTTGTAATCCCATTTGTAATCCCATTTGTAATCCCATTTGTAATCCCATTTGTAATCCCATTTGTAATCACATTTTTAATCCCATTTGTAATCACATTTGTAACCCCATTTGTAATCCCATTTGTAATCCCATTTGTAATCCCATTTGTAATTCCATTTGTAATCCCATTTGTAATCCCATTTGTAATCACATTTTTAATCCCATTTGTAATCACATTTGTAACCCCATTTGTAATCTCATTTCATTTGTAATCCCATTTGTAATCCCATTTGTAATCCCATTTGTAATCCCATTTGTAATTCCATTTGTAATCCCATTTGTAATCCCATTTGTAATCCCATTTGTAATCCCATTTGTAATCCCATTTGTAATCCCATTTGTAATCACATTTGTAATCACATTTGTAACCCCATTTGTAATCTCATTTCATTTGTAATCCCACTTGTAATCCCATTTGTAATCCCATTTGTAATCCCATTTGTAATTCCATTTGTAATCCCATTTGTAATCCCATTTGTAATCCCATTTGTAATCCCATTTGTAATCCCATTTCTAATCCCATTTGTAATTTCATTTCTTATCCCATTTGTAATTTCATATGTAATCCCATTTGTAATCTCCATTTCTAATCCCATATGTAATCCCATTTGTATTTGACAAACTTCTGGACAATCTTGAAAGCCAGGCAAAGGGCACCAAATTATTTACCAGAGCAGCGTCAAGTCAGATGTCTTTGAACGTCTTTCCAAAGGATAGTCCGATGGTGGTCATAGAGCAAGATGGGTAGAGTGGATGTTAAGGTGGGTGTCGATTAGGTCGAGAATTGGAAGGTGGAGGATCAAGGGATTCGTGAGTAAACCGACTCCGCCTCAACGCCCAAAAAACCCAATTCATTTGGTTGGACACTATATAAGCAACAGCTGGCTAAGCTCGACCTGAGCGTTCTCTCTTCTCAATTCCCATCTATGAGGTTTTTGGGGAAGTAAAAAATTGGCCGGGAGCGAGGAGAATCCTAAATTTCCCGGGCAACGCCTGGTACCCAGCGGCGCCCCCAGAATTTTTTCTTGTACGCACAACCAAGGGCGGATACAGAAATTTGCGATGGGGGGGGCCAAAATTTAGGGTCTTGGAGGAAATAGGGAACAATTTTCGTCAGGGTCGCCGAAAAAACTGATGACCT
The DNA here is from genome assembly GCA_949752735.1 of Lumbricus terrestris. Lineage (NCBI taxonomy): Eukaryota > Metazoa > Annelida > Clitellata > Crassiclitellata > Lumbricidae > Lumbricus > Lumbricus terrestris. The sequence continues at coordinate 13,369,408 of OX457051.1, read as the reverse complement.
TTTTTTAGTCATCAACCTCGATTTTTCCAAAAACATATCTTTTCCATCCGCCCAAAAAACTGACCTTTTTTTAGTCATCGGCCCTCGATTTTCCCAAAAACATACGTTTCCATCCGCCGAATTTTTTTTAGCCTTTCAGCGCAAACGCCTGCGGGCGCCGCTGCTGGTACCCCAGCTAGTAGGCCTAATTATGAAAATTCTAAATGCATAGAAATGGTGAGTTCTCATTAAAATAATTCCTAATCGGTTCCACACTGTCGAAGACAATTTCATGTCGGAGATTAGAATTAGATGGACCATTGGTTGAGAGCAACGATATCTCAGGTTTATTTAAGGTGTAATCCCCTCCTTTTCCTTATCATGGTGACTGCCTTTTTTACACGGCAAACACGTCCACCTCTCTTTCATCCGCCTCTCTCCTCCACCTCTCGTTCTCCCTACTCCTCCGTCTTTCAACTATACTTCTCCTCTTCCTCTCTTCATCCCACCTACCTCTCACTTCCAACTTCCCACCCTCTTCCGCATCCTCACCTTCCGCCCTCCCATCTCTTCCTATTTCTCTTCCTCACCCTGTACTCTCCCTTCCTCCTTCTCCCCTCCTCTACCTCTAACTCTTCCGTTTCCTCATCCGCTTCTCCTATTTCCCACTACCACCCACTCATTTTCTCTTCTTCCTCCTCCTTTCCTTCCGCTACCACCTCTTCTTCCTCCCTTTTTTGTCTTATATTCTTCTACTTCCTTTTCTCTTCTCTCCTCCTCTACTCTCTTTCTCATTACTTCTCTTTCTCTGCACTTGCTTCTCCTCCTCCTCCTCCTCCTCTTCCTCTTCCCATCATCCCACTCATTTTTCGTCTTTCTCCTCCTCCTCCACCTCCTCCACGTCCGCCTTTTCCTCCTTCCTCCTCCTCCTCCTCCTCCTCCTCCTCCTCCTCCTTCGTCTTCTATTCCAAAGGCAGTCACCATGAAAAACGTTCTCAGTCGACCCAGTCCAGCCTATGATCACAGATCACATTGCATCTCAATGCGCGCTTCACGAACAACCCCCAGACAACGCGGATCATCATCATCGAACATGTTTTACTGCCTCACATTCTTCCGACTTTCGCCGGAAACGCAGAGAAAAGTCGGCAGACAGTAAAACGCGTCCATTAGAAGTCTTCTCCGCCAGCGTCTGTTATGCATGACTGGTGGCTGACTCGACGTCGTAATGTACAACGAGGCGATTTATGTTGAGCTATTATGGGATTCCTCGTGTCCTATTTACGCATTTGTATGCATGTGGTTATTTATATGGACGTTTTTTACACGGCAAACACGATACTTTTGTTAATAAGACGAAATATACGTCGGAACTGAGAGTGTGGTTAGACTCTCTCGGCTTATTACATTCCGGAGAGGCAGTGGAATAATGGCAGTAGCAGTAGTAGTAGCAATAGCAGCATAATTATTATGATAAGCAGTAGCAGCACCATCAGCAGCTGCAGTACTAGTAGGCCCTAGCAGCAGTAGTAGTAGTACTAGTAGCACAAGCACAACTACCAAATAGTCGTAATAGGCCTATTAGAACTAGCAGTACCAACACTAATGGAACTATGGTTTTTACTAGTTTTGGCAGCAGTGGCACAGGTAGCAGCAGCAGCAGCAGTAGTGATAGTTGCCGTTGGAGCATCAGTAGTAGTAATATAATTATGATTTGTAGTATTAGTGCTAGTATTATAACCGCAATTATAATCATAAAAAATAATAGTAATGATGATGATGATGGTGATGGTGATGGCGATGACGACGACGACGACGACGACGACGACGACGACGACGACGACGACGACGACGACGACGACGACGACGATGATGATGATGATGATGATGATGATGATAATACTATCATTATTACTATTATTATTACTATTATTATCATTATTATCATCACATCAGTATTAATTCGCAATTCGACTCTGTCTCTGCACATGCTTGTATGATGTACCTCGTTGGT
>OX457051.1:13345995-13365995 GCA_949752735.1 Lumbricus terrestris | reverse complement strand
GGAGGAGGCGGAGGAGGAGGAGGAGGAGGAGGAGGAGGAGGAGGAGGAGGAGGAGAGGCGTCTCCATGCGATGGGGCGGAGGATATGGTATGCGAGGAGAGAAAATGAAGATGCTGGAAAATGAAGATGCTGGAAAATGAAGATGCTGGAAAATGAAGATGCTGGAAAATGAAGATGCTGGAAAATGAAGATGCTGGAAAATGAAGATGCTGGAAAATGAAGATGCTGAAAAATGAAGATGCTGGAAAATGAAGATGCTGGAAAATGAAGATGCTGGAAAATGAAGATGCTGGAAAATGAAGATGCTGGAAGTGCGTTAAGGGTCGTAACAATGGAGAAAGAATGGAGACGTGGAATATGCACAGAAAGTAAAGTGTATGCATGTTTGCATGGACATGTGGATGGATGGATGGATGGGTGGGTGGGTGGGTGGGTGGGTGGATGGATGGATGGATGGATGGGTGGGTTGATGGATGGATGACTGGGTGGGTGGATGGATGGATGGATGGATGGATGGATGGATGGATGGATGGATGGATGGATGGATGGATGGATGGATGGATGGATGGATGGATGGATGGATGGATGGATGGATGGATGGACGGACGGATGGACGGATGGATGGACGGATGGATGGATGGACTGATTGATTGATGGATTGATGGATGGATGGAAAGAGGGAGCATATAGGGATTAAAAGAAACCGTTAGATTGGATTCCGACGATGCTTTTACCGTATACACAGAAATTAAATCCTATTGAAAGCTAAGCGTTTGCACTCGAAGCAGTTCAGTGAGAAAGATGGTTCGGTCGTGTCGCGGCATCTACAGTCGAAACACACGGACAGGATTAAAACCGAGTATCAGTACAGACCAACACACGAGGGAATTCAGCAATCACCCGAATGGCCACCGTAACTATGGCATCCGAGAACGATTTAGGAACCTCGTTGGTTGAGAGTGAACATCTTAGGTAGATGAACGTTCAAACGTTATCGTCTCCATTAGTGCCACGGACGAGAAATACGTCCTTGAACCGCGTTCACCTTCCTTTACGTACGACCCAAACAATCCTTTCTCATCCACGCCAACGTCTCTCCTTTATGCATCGGGTACGATACGACTAACGTAAATCTGGTCGATAATGTAAAACGACGGCGTGTCTCCGTCTACGTCTGACCAGATACCGTGTAGAAAAGACAATCGCCGGTTTATTGCCGACGGTTGTTCTAGCGCCATTATTTCTGCGCCGAACGCCTGCGGTCGAATAGAGAGACCGGTGTCACGAAATAGAGTATCCCCCTGAAAGCTATCCGGGGGGGGTGAATTAATCTATCCCCCCGGATGGATTTAACCGGTCTAGACTATCCGGAGGATAAACCATTCTATTCCCTTTTTTGAAGAATGCGAATAATTGAAATTTTTTTGCTCTAATCAAAATTTAAAGTGACTCTAATTGTTCTAAGTGTCCTAAGCAATGTTCAGAGAAAGGCAACTCGAATTTATTTAGTGATTATGAGTGTTCTTAAGTGTTTCAAATGTTCTAAGAATCTAAGTGCTCTAAAACCAAAGCAGAAAAATTATCTAGTAGGAATAAAAACATATCTGTTAGTGTCATTGTTCAAAACAAAGCAGATGAAAATTAATCTGCAAAAATAAATGCACACGGAAGTGGCTTTTTCGACTTTTCTTCATTTGGGGGGATACAATTAATACGGGAATACTCTCTTTCGTGACACCGGCCTTAATGCGTCGCCATTTTGCACAGTAGACTTCTTAACGTGCGTGTGTGTGTATACATACGCGTGTAATATAAAGGAAGGCTCTGGATTGTTTGGAGGCGAGAAATAAGACTTTGACAACGTATGTCTATAGGAATGTCTCCCCTCAGGGCGGCCATTGATTTGCGCAACACGCCCGGTCTCCCTGCGGTAGTCTGTAATAGATTTCGGGAACTTGGGAGGGGGGGGGTGGCAGGGGGAGGGCGTCCGATACAGGTCAACCGTACCGGGAGTGGCCGAGTTATGACCGGCGGCTGTAGCAGGTTCGGTACGGAATCGAAGTCCACTGTTCTTATATGAATGGGAATTTCGAAGGACTGTTCGTTCGTTTATCGTTGGTCGGGTATCGATAAAAAGAAACGTAAAATAGAATGTATATATAGCCACACTGACGTCATTTTCTTCGTACTGGAATATGATGGTCGGTGGACAATCCTTTGCTGTATGTCTGTCTGTCTGTATGTGACAGTATGTCTGTGTGTCTATCTGTGTCTGTGTGTGTCCGTCTTTCTGTGTGTTTATCTGCCTGTGTGTTTCTCTGTATGTGTCTGTCTATCTGTCTGTCTATTTGCTTGTATGTCTGTCTGTCTGTCTGTATGTATGTATGCATGTATGTATGTGTCTCTCATTTGATAGTCCAGCACACAATCAACCAGACTAACGGAGAACAATGAGGACACAACTGAACGAGCAGAGAGGAACGGGAAGTTGATTCATAGATTCAGAGAGAAAGTCCGATTTCTCGTTGTTAATCGGACCCAGGGTTTCCAAAGCAAATCGATGCAATCGTAAATAAGGAATCATTAAGAAACGGTTGCATGCTAGGTTCCCCCACCCTCCACAGACGGGGACCAAAACCAAGCGAGTATCGCCCGTTCGCAAACAAGTCATGTGTCAACAGACACTAACAAGTCACGTGTCAACAGACACTAACAAGTCATGTGTCAACAGACACTAACTAGTCATGTGTCAGCAGACACTAACAAGTCATGTGTCAACAGACACTAACTAGTCATGTGTCAACTGCCACTAACAAGTCATGTGTCAACAGACATTAACAAGTCATGTGTCAACAGACACTAACACGTCATGTATCAACAGACACTAACAAGTCATGTGCCAACAGATACTAACAAGTCATGTGTCAACAGACACTATATAACAAGTCATGTGTCCACAGACACTAACAAGTCAGGTGTCAACAGACACTAACAAGTCATGTGTCAACAGACACTATATAGCAAGTCACGTGTCAACAGACACTAACAAGTCATGTGTCAACAGACACTATATAACAAGTCATGTGTCTATAGGCACTAACAAAGTCATGTGTCAACAGACACTAACAAGTCATGTGTCAACTGCCACTAACAAGTCATGTGTCAACAGACACTAACAAGTCATGTGTCAACAAACACTAACAAGTCATGTGTCAGCAGACACTAACAAATCATGTGTCAACAGACACTAACATGTCCTGTGTCAACAGACGTTAACAAGTCATGTGTCAACAGACACTAACACGTCATGTATCAACAGACACTAACAAGTCATGGGCCAACAGATACTAACAAGTTATGTGCCAACGGACAATAACAAGTGTCATGTATCATCAGACACTAACAAGGCATGCGTCAGCAGACACTAACAAGTCAAGTGTCAACAGACACTAACAAGTCCTTTGTCAACAGACTTTCTCACGCTATTCGATCGACTGGTTCAGTGGACTCTTTTAAATTTATGACAAAAATACATTTGTTCTCTTCGGGCTTATCCCGCCTGTTGGTTGCTTTGTAAATCGCCCTTCTATAACAGCTTGGCCTTGTTACGGTGTCACGAAATAGAGTATCCCCCGTATTGATTGTATCCCCCCAAATTAAAAAAAAGTCGAAAAAACCGCTTCCGTGCGTATTTTTCTTTGCAAATTGATTTTCATCTGCTTTGTTTTCAACAATGACACTAAAAGGTATGTTTATTCTTACTAGATAATTTGTTTTGCCCTGTTTTTAGAGCACTTAAAACATTTAAAACACTTAAAAACACTTAAAAACACTTAGAGTCACTAAATAAATTCGAGTTGCCTTTATCTGAGCATTGCTTAGGACACTTAAAACAATTGGAGTCACTTTAAATTTTGATTACAGCATAAAAAAATTTATTATGCGCATTTTAAAAAAGGGGATAGAATTGTTTCTCTCCGGATAGTATAGACCGGTTAATTCCATCCGGGGGGATAGATTAATTCATCCCCCCGGATAGCTTTCAGGGGGGATACTCCGTTTCGTGTCAACGGCACCATATGAATTATTGTCATTATTATCGTCGACATTGTCGTCGTCGTCATCACCATCACCGTCACCGTCACCGGCATCGTCATCGTCATCATCATCATCATCATCATCATCATCATATTCGCCATCACCACTACCACCACCACTACCACCACGTCAATAATCATCGTCGTCGTCGTCGTCATCATCATCATCATCATCATCATCATCGTCGTCGTTGTCGTCGTCGTCATCATCATCATCACATCTCCCACTCTATATTTTATGCTGTGTCCCTATTGCATCACTTCCTCATCTCTGTCTTTGATGAAAGTCCTACTTTGAATTAATTACTATTTGTCTTCTTCTCCTTCTGTCTCTTTCTGTTTTCTTTTCTCTATTTTGCTTAATAATAATTTTCATCCTCAGCTGTCATGATAATTTTCTTTCTTTTTTCCTGTTAGTGGGTGCCTAGGCTAGCGGGGTCATTCCCTTTCTAGGTCTCCCTTTCACAGGGATCATTTAATTCTATAACTGCTGATACTTTGTTTATAACTTACTTTGTGTTTACTCTTTTCTCTCGTCAGTGCGTTTTATTGTCAATTGTTTTTTCTCATGCATTGATCTCTATGAATAAACGGATTTGATTCATCATCATCATCATCATCATCATCATCATCATCATCATCATCATCATCATCATCATCATCATCATCATTATGATTATTATCGCAACATATTTCAGAATTATGAAGTAGGCCTATATGAAAGAAACACTTACGTGACAGATTCCTCGATTCGCTACGAGCTGCAAAGTAAGCAAAGACGTAAAAAGAATTATTTTATTTGAAAGCACTTACGCAATACGCATGCTGGAACAGCAAAATTCTATGTGCCGTGTATTAGCTTTAACAGCACACACATGTATTAATTACGTAGTTATGAACGGACTATCTAGTCATGTTTATTGCTATTTTATCTCACGAGAGTGTAAACGACAATATAGTACTGGGAGGTTCATATCAGATGCAAATTATGCAATTCCGACTTGCATGCAGTGTATCTTTTGACTTACATGCACACACGTTTTTATTAAGCATGCCGCAGCGCAGAAATAACGGGCAGCGTAGCCCGCCAACACTCGCAAGAAGTTTAACACATGTATAGCTTTTATGCAGACTTATAAATACGTTGTTGTGCCATGGTTCCGATAGTTTACGACAGCATAATAATTTTATAATGACTGTCGTCTTTTATTCAGGCTTGCTTCTGCATGCATGGCATAAATCGAACAGAAGACAATGAAACAGTTTCTCGTCATTTATGCCTCAACAGCTTTATAAAATCTTTCTTCCGGATCCAGTTGACGCTAAAAGTTATTCTTCTGCATACGAACTCACCGACCCTGCTTCGAATGACATCCTCGTTGCCATGGGGCGCGGTTGTGTAGTGGGTATGTTCGTCGCCTTGCAGCCGAAGGGTTGCAGGTTTGAATCCACCTCAAGTCGCCACGTATTATAGGGACCTTGGGCAAGTCATTCACTTGCAATTGCTAAGCGCTTCGGCGTGAAACTCCGATACAGTGTCCGCTCTGTAGTCGGGAGCGCCTCTGAGTAGAGAGAGATTGAAGGGGCGCTACAGCAAGTGCACATACGAACGAGCGAATATTATTAATAATTATTACACGTATACTGATGACATCTCGTCTACGCTAGTCTGCATAACACCGTTTTGGACCCGTGTACATTGTGCATGAACATGTACATGCGTGTATAATACGCATAGGCTGCATTATAATCTAACTCTAATGTAAATATAATAAATACAATAATATGTATTTGCATTGTGTGCGGGCGTGTTTGATCGTGTGTGTGTGCGTGTGCGGATTTGTGTTTGTGTGTGTGTGTGTGTGTGTGTGTGTGTGTTTGCTTGCGTATAGGCCTACCTCTGTCACTAATAGCACTCGTGAAACGTGCATTTTATTACGCAGACGTGCGATGGCAAACGACCTGAGGAAATTGTCGTTCGAGTCAAGAGACGGCCAGAAGAAAAGTCCGAAGAACTATCCCAGATCTAAACGCGGCGGTCAAGACGGTCTTTATTTCTCTCTGTCGCAATCCTAGTCGCATGCATACACTCAAAATTCAAAGGCACTACTTAAAAGCTTAGTGCATAGCTCCAGTCAGATCACGAGTGCAGCGTCACGTCAGAAAGGTCTAAAGATATATGTTTGTACCCAAGGCCGTAGCCAGGATTTTATGTGGGGGGCAGCATTTTATTAGGGGGGCAGGATTTTATTTGGGGGTGTGTGTGTTTACTCGACATTGAGCAAGCCGACAAGCAACCGAGTCAACTGACTAAGGGGTTTGGAGGCTGATTAAATCTATTGTAAACTGTCACATAGTATTCTGAGTTTCAAATTTAAATGCCTTTGTCTTAACATCATGACTGCGTTAGTAAATGCATTATTTCATGGTTGCATTGTTTCATTTCGGGGATGCTTAAAAACCCAAAACACACCCCTACCTACGGTTTTGTATGTACCAGCGCGGTTGCTAGCGGCCCAGAGAGAGGAAGTGACAGAGACGCGTTTAAGCTTAATTAAATGATTCTCTTATGCAAACAAAAGCTGGCACAAAATTTCCGGCACCCCAATTATAGTTCATAGACTCATTCATTCATTTCATAAATTTATATAGCGCCCCTTCAAGAAGACTGCTCAGAGGCGCTCCCAGCCCAGCCACGGCTAAGAGGTAGTCCATCCATGCCCCTATACATGTACGTTCGGGCGCCCATGGATATACACAAGTCTTGTTTTGGTAGACTCCACTGTTTTCGTCGGACATTCTCTCTACTTTGATTCACCCATAGATGTAAAAAACGATGGAAACGGAATAAAAAACGGTAAAAAACGTCGTTTTTTTCGAAAAAATAAAAAACGACAAAAAAACGATAAAAAACGGAAACGGTAAATAATTTGACTTTGCTACATCTAAAACCGCATTTTAACCTTGAAAACATTGATTAGGAACCTACTACACGCAGGCTATCTCTTAAATGATGATGTTAAACGATGAAACAATGACTTTAGTTAGCTGAATCCTTGAGAGTATTGGCAGAAAACATATGGAATATCAGAAAAAATAAAAATTAAGGAAAATAATAACAGAAAGTTAATGAATAAATAAAGTTAAAGAAAAAATAAAAAACGATAAAAAACGATGGGAAAAATAAAAAACGAAAAAAACGACGTTTTTTGAGAGAGAATAAAAAACGGAAAAAAACGTTTTTTACATCTATGGATTCACCAATCATCAATTGTCGTCGCGGTATAGCCTACGGTTCATGTGTTACCGGGAAGTATATGCTACATACACATCAGCTTTGTTCTGTCCTAGATCGACTCAATCCTAACCGTTCTCCGAAAAGCAAGCATCCGTGTGTTTACGCGGCCGTTAAGGGCAGAGGGAGGGAGGATGTGGAGGAGGAGCAATAGCCTCGATCCGTTGAGTCGGTTACTGCATGGTCCTTGCCATTCGATGCAGGTCTGCTGAGGGATGCAGGGGGTGTTGAGGGACTTGGGTCGTCGGTCGCTACCTCTGTCTATGTCTCTGTCTGTGTCTTTGTCTCTGTGTCTGCCTCTGCCTCTGCCTCTGCCTCTGCCTCTGTCTCTGTCTCTGTCTCTGCCTCTGCCTCTGTCTTTGACTCTGTCTGTATCTGTATCTGCCTCTGTCTCTGTCTCTGTTACTGCCTCTGTCTCTGCCTCTGCCTCTGCCTCTGCCTCTGTCTCTGCCTCTGTCTCTGTCTGTGTCTGTGTCTGTGTCTCTGTCTCTGCCTCTACCTCTGCCTCTGCTTCTGCCTCTATCTCTGTCTCTGTCTCTGTTTCTGCTTCTGTCTCTGTCTTTGTCACTGTCTCTGTCTGTGTCTCTGTCTGTCTCTGCCTCTGCCTCTGCCTCTGCCTCTGCTTCTGCCTCTGCCTCTGTCTTTGTCTTTGTCTTTGCCTCTGCCTCTGTCTCTGCCTCTGTCTCTGCCTCTGCCTCTGTCTCTGCCTCTGTCTCTGTCTCTGTCTCTGCCTCTGCCTCTGTCTCTGCCTCTGCCTCTGCCTCTGTCTCTGTCTCTATCTCTGCCTCTGTCTCTGTCTCTGTCTCTGTCTCTGCCTCTGTCTCTGCCTCTGCCTCTGTCTCTGTCTTTGCCTCTGCCTCTGCCTCTGCCTCTGTCTCTGTCTCTGTCTCTGTCTGTCTCTGTTTCTGTCTCTGTCTCTGTATCTGCCTCTGCAGCCTCTGCCTCTGCCTCTGCCTCTGCCTCTGTCTCTCTCTCCCTCCCTCCCTCCCTTCCTCCCTCTCCCCCTCTCCCCCTCCAGTCATCTGGCGTCAAACAGTGATTTGAAAAAGCGAGACGTCGCTTATTTAAGAGCGCTGTAAAGTCGTCGCCGCTGTGTGATCCGGTCGACGGACTGCCCCCATGTCGACTGCTTCATGTCTCGCTGCAGATATATATATACACATCACATAATGTATATATATATATATATATAATTATATGCATATCATGTGAATGTCTCAATGCAGATATATATACATATAATTATATATATATTTATCCTGTGATATATATAAATATCCTGTGAATGTCTCTGGGTCTGTGACCGCTATTCTCGCTGGGTGCTGGTCGCGCTCCTCTGGGCTCTGCAGGACGTCTCTGGACTCTGAGGTGAGCGGTATGGTGATGCAGTTGAGAAGAGAGGAAGATGAGGAGAAGGAGGAGAAGGAGGAGGAGGAGGAGGAGGAGAGAAAGAACGGAGAAGAGCTGTGCTCTGATGCAGGAGGAAGAGGAGAAAGAGGAGGCGGAGAAGGAGAAGGATGTGAGAAGAAAGGAAGGAGAAGAGAAGAAACTAGAGAAGAGAGCTGTGTTCTGAGCTGTATTCTGATGGGGGAGAGAGGAGAGGAGGAAGATGAGAGAAGAAAGGAAGGAGGAGAAAAGGCGAGGAAAGGTGAAGATGAGGATAAAGAAGAGGAGAGGATGAGCATAAGAAGAAGGAAGAAGAGGAGAGAGGGATACAGAATAAGCTAGATGGCAAGAAAGAGGAGAGGAAAAGAGGAACAGAAAAACTATGAATAACAGGACGAGTAGAAGTCGCAGGACAAAAGGAGTGAGCGAGTATTACGAATAGGATATGGAATGAGAGGGAGGAGGATGAGAGGGAGAGATGGAGGGAGGGAATGAGGAGGAGAGACGGAGAGAGGGACGGAGGGAGTTGGCGATGATGAATCGGATTCATCGATCCAATGCAAGAAGAACGCACTTAACCCCCACGACCGAAGATCATTCTTTCCTCAGCTTTTCTATGTGTCTGTCTGTGTGTCTGTCTGTGTGTGTCTGTCTGTCTGTGTGTCTCTGTATGTCTGTCTCTGTGTCTGTCTGTGTGTCTTTGTGTCTGTCTGCGTGTCTATGTCTGTCTGTGTGTCTGTCTGTGTGTCTGTCTGTGTGTCTGTGTGTCTGTCTGTGTGTCTGTGTGTCTTTTCGTGTGTCTGCCTGTCTGTCTGTCTGTGTGTCTGTCTGTGTGTCTGTCTGTGTGTTTGGGTGTCTGTCTGTGTGTCTGTGTGTCTGTCTGTGTGTCTGTGTGTCTTGTGTCTGTGTGTCTGTGTGTCTGTGTCTGTATGTCTGTGTGTCTGTGTGTCTGTGTGTGTGTGTCTGTCTGTCTGTGTGTCTGTGTGTGTGTGTCTGTCTGTCTGTCTGTGTGTCTGTCTGGATGTGTGTCTGTCTGTCTGTCTCTCTCTCTCGCTGCATGCTCATTTGTTACGTCTCTCTCTTCATTTTCCATCGTCTGTCTGTCTGTCTGCATGTCTGTCTGTCTGTAGGTATATATATATATATATATATATATATATATCTCTCTCTCTCTCTCTCTCTCTCTCTCTCTCTCTCTCTCTGCATCGGCAAGATCAAAATGTAAACTTAGCCATTAATTAATTGAGAACAATGCCGGAGATCGATCTTGGCTGACTACTGGATAAGAGCAGGCAGCAGCAGCAGCAGCAGCAGCAGCAGCAGCAGCAGCAGCAGCAGCAGCAGCAGCAGCAGCAGCAGCAGCAGCAGAAGCAGTATATTGTTATAAGAATATCATTGTTATGGTAAGACGGCCGTCGGATATAATTTATCGAATTTGAGTGCATGAGGACTAAGAAGACAAGTGAAGGCAAGAAAGGCGATGTATATTGTTTATTGTATATTGTATCGTATATTGTATATTGTATACTTCTCTTTCATGTCTAAAGAATGTATCCGGACAGACGCTGAGAATAGTGAAAAGCTTTTTGTGCCCCTTGAACTCGCAATTCGCGATACTGCATTGCATGTATATCATGAAGCATTCTCTAAGACTCTAAGTTAATTAAGTCGCACTTGTTCTGAACTGTCCGGTATAGCTACGTTAAGCGCCTTCGTGAGGTCATTGTAAGGCGCTATATAAATTTTTATATACATACATAATTATACAATATACATGCATTATAACTCGGAAGGCAGAAGCATCAGACGTTTGGAACTTGGTAAGGCTAAGAAGAAACAATTGTTATTGTTTTCCAGGTTAGGCGTCGTGAATGCTGGTTATGGTCAGGTTAGGCGTCATAAGGGTCGGCTAGGGTTAGGGTTTGAGTTGGGATCTTCACTAGATATAGGACTCACTGCGCAAGGATGCGTCATACGCCACTCCCCGATACTGCAATTATGAGGAAAATATTGTTACGGTACCTAACTAGAAGCTTAGTTGATGAAAACAGGCCTGTTTCAATTGAGATTGGATAGATGAAAATATTTTGATTAAAATAATAGAAGTCGAATTGATGAAAATAACCCTTGCGTCAATGAAACTTGGATTGATGAGAAATATTTTGTCCGTTTCACTCCAAAATTGTCCCCTCCGAATTGTCGGCTCCGAATTGTCCGCCCCGAAATGTCCACCCCGAATTGTCCGCCCCGAATTGTCCGCCCCGAATTGTCCGCTCCGAACTGTCCGCTCCGAATGTCCGCTGCGAATTGTCCTCTCAGAATTCCACGGCTCCGAATTGTCCGCTCCGAATTGTCCGGGAGCCAACATATAGGCTTGCTTAGGTTTTATTCGGCAGGCGAGTAGCTGTCTCGCCTGTATGATGATTGCCTGTTCATATTTTGCATAGATCTATGTACTTTCAGAATCAATTGTAAATAAATGTCACCATTTCGCTTTGTCATTTAAGAAGCTGTTTTACCACGTCTGAACTACCTATTAAAACATTCCATATCCGAATAATCTGCTTTTGCCGTAATATCCTCTCTCTCTCTCTCTCTCTCTCTCTCTCTCTCTCTCTCTCTCTCTCTCTCTCTCTCTCTCTCTCTTTCCCTTTGCAAAGTCACCCACATGCCCCTCTCAATTACTCTATCAACGTTGTCTATTGTAGCTATCAGGGCTTGTTTTTCTTCTGTCATTTCTTTTTCTGCCATTTTATAAATATCTTATTATCATCCCTTCCCTTCCCCCTCCCATCCCATCCCATCCTATTCCACGCTATTGATTATCTCTTTCTCAACGCTTCGTTTCTCTTGCCTTCAGACCTTTCCCATAGACTGTAAATCATTCTCACGGAAAGAATCTCGCTGCGCATTTATATGTATAAAGCACTGTTGCGTTTAGCTTCATGCTTCGTGTATACAGCTTATACATTTGCAACTGTCTTCAAAAGCACTTGTTAAACAGACTTTTGTACGACGTGGCTCATCTTCGGAGCTGCTTAAAAGACGTTATATCAATTTCCTATTGTGTAATAGATCTATATATGAGTGGGCGTGCATCAACAGCATCTTGCCGACTCGATTGTCGTCCAGTGATTATTGCTTTTCTTCAGCAGTAGAATGTATACGATGTGTTCTTGATGTATAAATTTAGAAGAGCCGAGCATGCGAAGAATGCGGCGACATCTCTAGGGACATTTTTATCACAGCTAAACACATTATATATCTTTGAGTTTGAAACAATCATATCACAGTTATTGACTTCTCGAACTCGTGTACATTGTGCATCGCCCTTCCACAGAGCCTCGGCTCTATTTGCTTTTGTATACCATAATTATATTATATGCTACAAATCGTCTAATTGCAACCAATCTAGATAGACTCGAGAAATGAACGTCTACAGGGGTGCGCCAAAAAGACCCCTTAGGTTTTTTGCCAATATCTTAAACAAAAGTAAGAATTTCGAAATAATGAAATTTTACAGGCTTATAGACAATTCATATTTACACACGATGGCAAGATTTCATCAGAGTATTTCAAACAGAACAAAAGTTATATCACTTTTAGTGAGGCCACCCACCGTTTCTTGACGATTCAAAAACGTAACGGAAAAAAATAGCAAAGACAAATTTCCTATTTATTTTCATCGGTTTTATTTCTTATCTAAGCGCAATCTTCTGCCGTCAGAATTTTTTCTGACTCTTTTTATATCTTTACTCTTTGCGAGGATAGCACACGCTGTGTAACCGCGTTTACCCTAGTGTACGCTGTACAGTCATGGAGTGGAGTATAGGCTACGTGAGATTTACCACATTTCTATCGGACATCCGTTAGGACGTGTTGACTAAACCGTCCATTTGAATCTCCCAAGTTCCTGTACACAAATCTCCCAAGTTACTGTACAAAAAACCGTTCGCAGCTGAAACTACGAAATTCCCCGACGAATCCTATTGCACCCGGTGACTACGAAACTAACGGCAACGACGACGGCGATCTGCCATCAGTCGCCGTGGCTTAGCGTACGGAGGTTCATTTTGCGCACTTTGTATACGACGGTCCTAATCCAGCCATTGTACTCGAATCACATCAATCACCTCTACAGCATATCTTCTCATTTTCATATTCAATGACTTCCGATGTCATCGTCCTTGCTCCCTACACTTGCCTGCCAATGTATTATGCACTGGCTTCCCGTCATCTCTTCTATACATGGTAGGCCTGGCCTACTGTTCGGATCGACGATGGGGGGAGGGGGCGGAGGGGGTTCGTTCGCTAGTGAAGATAATCCGTGATTGGCTTCTCGCTGGTCCACCATTCCTCCCTTCCGTCAGTTGCTTTCCATTTTTCTTGCGCCTTAACGACAGTCGGTTGAAGATTTATCGTTTAGTCATTCGCATAGAGAGAGAGAGAGAGAGAGAGAGAGAGAGAGAGAGAGAGAGAGAGAGAGAGAGAGAGAGAGAGAGAGAGAGAGAGAGAGAGAGAGAGAGAGAGAGAGAGACAGAGACAGAGACAGAGACAGAGACAGAGACAGAGACAGAGACAGAGACAGAGACAGAGACAGAGAGACAGAGACAGAGACAGAGACAGAGACGGGGATTTGCTGAGGAAGAGAAATGGAGAAAGAGAGACAGGCAGAGATAGACTTAGATAGAAACAGTGAGACAGAAAGAGACAGAGAGCCAAAGACAGAGAGACATAGACATACAGATAGCAGACATAGACTGACGGAGACAGACACGGAGATTCAGAGCAAGAAAGAGAGAGAGAGGGAGGAAAGCAGAGATAGACAGAGAGACAGTGAGAAAAACAGAGATAGACTGAGAGAAACAAAAAGACAGAGAGAAGCACAGAGAGAAACAGTGAGACAGACAGATATACAGACAGAGAACCAGGCAGAGACAGGGAGACATACATAGGCATACAGATAGACAGAGACAGACAAGGAGACTGGGAGAAACCGAGGCACCCAGACAGAGATACACAGACAAAGACAGAGAGAGACAGACAGAGAAAAACACTGAGACAGCGAAACAAAACAGACATTGTTGCAGTGAGAAAGTGAAACACACCGAAATCAAGAGCAGTAGCCAATATGAAGCAATATGCTCGGCGACTGGCGCGTCAACTTGCCAACAGGCCCTCATCATGTCGACCCTAATGAGCATGTGCAATGTGCATGGAAGCGTACAACAGTAACAGTTCAATGCATTGAATTTCACCACAACGGATAACACCATGTCACTTGAAATAACGAAGCGACGGCGGCGGTGGAATCTGACGAGGTTCTGTGCAAAGCCAAAATTGTCTAAATCCCATTAATTACGTCCTGAGAGAAAATAATGTCTCCTGACATATCAGACACGACCAATATTTCCTTCGTCCGCCAACCAACAACTTTATACAACCTCGCAAAGACGATTGAAATGATTCTATCTCCACAGGTCTTTAGAAAGTTCAGGGCCTTTTAGTGCTCGGTTCTACGCAAAAAGAGCAGCTCTAAATGAGTTTGTGCAGGTGTAGAAGCGCTTTTTGCGGCGTTAGATCATAGTTTAAAATATTTAGTTCATTTTCATCCGCTTGTATTGGGATGAAGAGATGAATGAGAAGGGGTCGTGCAATTCTACAAATCTCCTAAAAGAAGCCTTGCAAAAGGTTACTATCTACATGTAAAAACTAAAACAACTCCTAAAATGGCCAACATTATCTTTTCTATTCAGCTAAATGAATCTGAAATTTCAATGCACTCGCAAAACTTTACCATTAATCAGCAGTAGGCAGATTTGCGTCTCTGACTGTAAGCTTAGATCTATTCGATATTCGCTTCAGACCGGATGCATATTGGCATAAGCCTTATGTGATCTCATTCAATGGCTTCATGAGCGCATACACCACGGGTTCGATATATATCTCCATGCAGTGGTTAAAGTGGTTTGGGTGAGCAGTGGGAACGCCAACTTTTAGCAGTGGGAACGCTGCTGAAGTCTATTGGGAACGCCCATTTGTCAAGGGTTTCATGCACGGTGAGCAGTGGGAACGCAAGCCAAGAAATTCGAGAGCAGGCCATGGGAACGCCGTTCTGACGTTTTCAAAGTTTTCACGTTTTCAAAGTTTTTTTATAAAGACATAAGCTATGCATAGTTGCATATCCTCCATCCATGGACTCAAAGAAAAGCAATATTCTTCTTTCAGAGTGTTTGAATTTCAATAAGTATGACAAACAATTTATCTCCTTCTTTAAAAAAATGCCTATATGGTTCCTATTCATCGGAAACCCCATCATAAGAATGTAAGCCTACATTGCTACGTTTTCTAAATAAAGATATATGCATGGTTGCAAACCCTCTTAATTAAACAGTTACGCAATTAGCCGTATAACGAATACAATACTAATTATTTACTTGCATAGTCAGCATTGCGAATTTGGTTGCGTAAATATTCGACGTAACATTGCAACATACACATATAGAGGAGTTGTTGCGAAACATTATTTCGACAATGTTCCAGCCAATTACAATGTTTTGTGCACCAACGACGATCAGTTTATTTTATGAGAAATGAAACTACTGTTGATGATCATAATACTCATCGCCATTGATTTCTGTGTTCCGGAGTATATAGACAACCGGAGAATGATAGATATAGGTGCACCGAAAGAAAATCATGACCACCCTATGGTAACTCGACTCAGGCCACCTTTGGACTACTCTTATGGACAACCCTTTTGACGCAACGCAGCGCCCGTGAATAAGCTGGTGCCCCGCACTTGGCTTTCGAGTGGCGCTTTTGAAATTTGGAGATTACGATTACGATTACGATGACCATCGTGAATGGGCTTGGAACATTGGATGGATGGATGGATCATTGGATGGATGGATGGATAGATGGATAGATGGATGGATGAATTGATGAACGGATGGACGGACGGATGGATGGATGGACGGATGGATGGATGGATGGATGGACGGACGGATGGATGGATGGATGGATGGATGAACGGACGGATGGATGGATGGATGGACGGATGGATGGATGGATGGATGGATGGACGGACGGATGGATGGATGGATGGATGGATCATTGGATGGATGGATGTATGGATGGATGGATGGGTCATTGGATGGATGGATGGATGAATCATTGGATGGATGGATGGATGGACGGATGGATGGATGGATGGATGGACGGATGGATCATTGGATGGATGGATGTATGGATGGATGGATGGGTCATTGGATGGATGGATGGATGGATCATTGGATGGATGAATGGATGGATTAATGGATGGATGGATGGATTGATAGATGGATGGATGGACGGACGGATGGATGGATGAGTGGATGGATAGATGGATGGATGGATGGATGGATGGATGGATAATTGATGGATGGATGGATCTTTGGAAGGATGGATGGATGAATGGATAGATAGATGGATGGATAGATGGATGGATGGATGGATGAATGGACGGATGGATCATTGGATGGATGGATGGATAGATGAATGGATGGATGGCGGAGGTAGAAGGAGGCTGTGCAATGCTGAGAGGGGAGGGACTGTTGTATTGATGCCCCCGGTCAAAGATGAGACGATAATAGGGGATGGTGGCAGCTGACTGGTTCCTGTTAGATTCTGACAATCTTCGAAGCAATGAGAAGATAATGTGTGTTATGAGAGCAACCTCCGCTGACTGCAGAGGAATTAACGGAGATCGATATCTGCAATCACTGATCGATCGGATCCAAGACAACCTGCTCCGTAATCATAGCTAGCAAGTTCGGCGACATGTATTTTCTTTTGGAACTTTTGGTTTCTGAGTTGCACGGTCGTATTGGTTCGTTAAGAATTTAACGGCGATATAGGCGCATGAGAAATGAAACGTTCTTATTTCGGACAGCTGATTAGTGTCCGCGCTGTAGTCGGAAGCGCCTCTGAGTAGAGAGCCTGAAGGGGCGCTATCAGGGCCTACTACGCCATGGGGGGATGGAATCAGACTGCTTCCAATTTGGGCCAGGGGGGGAAAGGTTTTCCCCCCCTAATGATAAAGTTGAGTATAGAAGATTTCCTCCTGAACATTTTCCCCTGGTATTCCCCAGCATCTGTCATGGACTTCCTCCTGGTAAATCCTCCGAACAATCTCCTCCCCGTAATAACACAGGGTAAATCTTCATTTAATTTGACTTTTGCTTAACACTCAAGTAAATTTGTCCTTGCGCTTCCATCACATTCGCACCCATCAGGGATTGCCACATGGAGGGGGAATAAGTAGCCTGATCCAACTTGTGCCAGAGGGAAATCCCCTCCCCCCCCCTAATGATAGATGGGCATAAGAGATTTCCTTCTGGACTCTCTGTTCTACTCCTCACACTCCCGAAAATTCCCCTTGAACGTCCATCCCGCCATCTCAAGGGTAGATATTCATTTAGTATGACCTTTGCTTTACCGTCACTTACATTTGTCCCTGCACGTATATGGCGCTCGCTCTCACAACTCATAATTCGGCCTAATTGCATTAATTGTTAACATTTTGTCAAAGTATAGGCCTATTGTATCTACTGAAACTGCATTGGTTTTATAATATAGGTCTAAAATAAAATGAACGATATTTTAAGAATGAATTTTAGTGATATGAGGCAAAGAAGCAACAGTAAATAAGTACTTTTGCTTATAGTAAAGGTTTTTAGTCTGTTTAAGTAAACATTAATCATGCAATAAAAGCTTGGTTGCCATGGGCGGAGTTTATCAGGGGATAGAGGGGGGGGGCTAAGCTCCCACAAGAAGACCCAGATTCATTTTTTAAACCGTGTAAATGGTATCTTTTTCCGGGCTTAGCCCCCCCCCAAGAAGGATTTAGCCTCTCCAAGAACGGAAACCAAACTCTGCCCATGTTGGTTGCTCAACAATTGAAGTTCAAAATCAAGTAAAGCAAATGGCTTATAAATTCCTCCCTCAAACATTAAAGCACTATTGAAGTCTGTACAAATGCAAATTGCTTACACTTTTGTAGCTTACATTTGAGGGAAATGTTCGAGGGAATTGTCCTATTGAAACGCTCTGGTGGAATCCAGAGAGGAAATTACGGGGAGTGGTCCTGGGAAATGTCCATGGGATCTGTCTGGATCAGAGAATGGATTTTGCTGAGTATTGTTCAACTGACAGTAGACTACTCAATTTGATATAGATCTACCAAAAGAAATTGACATTTTACTGAATGCTGGTCCTTTTCAAACTTCACAGGACTACTACAGTGTTTAACGCACTGCTAACCCATAATGAGAAATTTTAGAATGTCACCATTATATTTTGCAAATAAAAAAAATTAAATCATGGGGAGGCGACAGTTCATGATATCCTAAACCACGTTTCTGAGCATTAATTCACGAGCAATTTTGTGAAGATGACAGCTTTAAGATGTACAATTATAGCGAGCAAATCCAAAAAAGTGAAATTTTCATGACTTTATCATTCATAAACAGCTAGCAATCAAGAGCCTAAAACATGCGCTCTAGTCGATGACAACAGCTAAAAATGCGTTGGTTTCTGGGGCTCCGCCCCAAACCCCGCTGAAGGAGCTCACGATGCTCCCCCAGACCCCCTAGTCGCTATGGGCTTCGTGCCTTCGGCACTTGCAGCTTCGCGCCTTCGACGCTTGCAATATAGACAAAAAGTTTCGGTTAGGGGGGGGAATGCTTCCACCTCTCAGGGGGGGATAGTAGGCCCTGGGCGCTATAACAAGTGCACATACCAACAAACAAACAAACATAAGTCACACTGTAGCCATTCCGCGTTGTGACAGTTTGAAAATAAACGGCGATTAATATTGTAATAATAATCAGATGAATTATTACCTCTCGAGTCTCGCGTGATATCGTCAGATGATGCCATTGGTTGTCATCCAATCGGAAGATGCTGCTGCTGCTGCTGCTGCTGTTGGTGATGGTGGAAGTGGGATGTTGTGCTGGAGATGGAGGGATGTCGCAATCGAAAGTACCCGACCCGAGACGAAGTCGGACTTGTATTCCACCGCGATGGACCGAAGCCAAGAGGAAGTCATTCCCATCGCCTGTACACAGTCACACATACACATTACACACGCACATACATACAAAAATACATACACATACAGACACACACATACATGCATACACACATACATACACACATACAGACACAAATACATACACACATGCATATAAACGTACATATAGGCCTACACATACAGACACACATACATACACACAAACATACACACATACAGACACACGTACGTATACATCTGTGTCAATTTAACAGCATTCGAGTAGTATCATGGATACATTGGATACGTACATACGTACGTCATACACGTATGTACGCACATGACTGTACATTATGTACTTGTCCGCACATGTATGTATGCATGTATGTATATACGTATATATATATATGCATGTTTGCATGTGCGTGTGGATGTGCGTGCGTGTGTATGTGCGTGCGTGTGTGCGTGCGTCTGTGCGTGCGTGCATGCATACATACATACGAACGTACGTACACACGTACGCACGCACGCACGTACGCACGCACGCACGCGCGTACGTGCGTACGTACGTACGTATGTATGTATGTATGTATGTATGTATGTATGTATGTATGTACAATGTATGTCATATCATATATGAAACAATATATGTTATGTTATGACATAAGACAGGCATGAGCACTTGTTACAGCGACCCTTCAAGATTTTTACTCATAGGCTATCCCGCCTACTGTAACAGCGCGGACACTGACTCGGAGGTTTATGCTGAAGCGCATGAGCAATTGCGAGTGAAAGACTTGCTCAGAGTTACTACGTGGCGGTTTGAGGTGGATGCGATTCCACAACCTTCTAGCTCTAAGGCACTAAACATACCTCTACTCCACCGCGCCCCTCCTCCTCCGTCTAAGATATGATGCGAAATGATATTAATGATCCGATATGTTATAATAATTTTATAGATTTATGTTGTGTCGTGATTTGACATTTGATATATGATCACGAAGCATGACATGAAGGCTAGGCTCGGTCTCTGCTGTCAGGTGTATGTTTGCTGCTTGCAGAGCCAGTCGCTCTGCCTCTAGCGGGGAGATTTGGTCCCTCAACCTGTCAGCGTACAACTGGGATTTTTAAAAGCAGGTTTCTACAAATAATACGCAATATCAACATT
>OX457051.1:13288495-13340995 GCA_949752735.1 Lumbricus terrestris | reverse complement strand
AGAGACTATTCGCCGGTGTCACGAAATAAAGTCTCCACCGATACAAAGTATCCTCCCGAAAAAGAGTCTCTCCCTGGCTGAAACTCTATAATGGAAGAAATGTTCTTATATAAAACGATATAAATATTCTTTTTGAATAATTTGACAACATAGACCCTAAACTAACGGCTTAACCTGCTCATCTATAAATTTTATGCGACTGTAGTCCATTTCACGCTAAACGGGGGGGGGGACTTCATTTCGTAATCGGAGAAAATATTTTCGCCCTCGGAGACTTTATTTCAGAATATAGTCTCCGGGGGCGAATTTGTTCTGGAACAGATGCGCTGGGAGAGAATCTGTTTCGAAATAAAGTCTCCGGGGGAGACTGTTAGGGGGAAAACTCTGTCACGGGACAAAGGCGTAAACCGCCGTAAGCCCCATAAAAATCTGCCTTTCTTTAGTTCTTCTATTATAATCTCTAAGGAGGTTGGCCTATCTACCGCTTGTGAAGAAATGACTGTTATTTATTTATCCACTTAAATAAGAAAAAGCAAAACAATTGTTTGTAGTAGGCCTAAGAATTGTATTTCTTTCTTTATTCCCTTTGTTACTTGATTCCCGTTTTATATTCTGTAATACTGTTGGATTGGTGTCAGGTAGGGCATTCGGCCAGGTCCTAACCCCCCTAATAAATTTCTGGTTACGCCACTGAATATGATCGAAACTACATGTATTCGTGATGCATAATTATTATGTAATCCCACAAAGTATAATACCGCATTTATTATATACCCATACACAGGGGCTTCTATCCCTATACATGGTGGGCGCAGCTTGCGCCCAGTGAAAAATAGGGGGGGATCAGAAGACAGCCAAAATTCACGTCGGTTGGGGGGGAAGGTCGGACATGGAGGGCAGTGTTCAATCTAGGCATCACTATAGGAGGAAGATCTCCCCAGAAAATACTTCCCCTCCATATAAATTTGGTAGGCCTAAAAGTTTTTAGCAAAATGTGTACACTTTATACACTTTGAGTTTTTAGTTAGGCTATCTGCATTTATGAATCACATGAACTGCTATAACAGCGATAATATACCATAATAAAAATTTCCTATTACATCATTATAATTATGTTTTTACTATTTTACAAAATAATACAATCACATCATAATTGAAAAAAATAATGTTAATACAAATACTATTTTGCACAACTACATGTAAATGGCTTCTCTCCAATGTTATCTTTCAAATTTCAGACAGTCAAATTTGGTCCTTGAACACTTAGTAAAGCAACATCATTATTACGTGGGCTTACGATATAGGACCTACATTGTATTTTATTGTATTGCATTGTGCTCTAAAAATTTATGTAACGCCTCTCGAGTGCACACTGATCAGAGGCGCAAAACATATGGATGCCCAATTTTGGCAGCAATTCCTCCACTGAAAGAGTAGAGTATATTTGCTAAGAGGACAGTTTAAAATGCTGAAATTGCAATGCGGAAATCGCAAAAATTTCTAATGGGGAGGGGCATATTCCCTCCCCATACCAGGTCCCTTCTCGGCGCTACACATGCTTCGATGATCGTCTGCTTGATGCTCGTTTGTCCCCCTCTAAACAAACCTTCATTCCCACACTCGAGGGGGCATGCGCTAGATTACGTTATATTGCATACATAGAGGAAGACCGGTCCAGAAAAGGGGGGAAAGAAGATGGATTGCGCCCGGTTGCTTAGGGGGGATAGAAGCCCCTGCCCATACAATTATATTATATTGCAATAATTAACATCAGCATATACATTATATACTGTACATAATATATACATATAAGTATATATAAATGTATATATATATATATATATATATATAGAGAGAGAGAGAGAGAGAGAGACAGACAGACAGAGACAGAGACAAAGACAGAGACAGAGACAGAGAGAGAGCCCAGCCAGCTTCACTATAAAACCTTCTATGTAAAGTCGATGTCATTGAATATAATATTAGGTCACTTTATGTTCAGCCAATATACACATAAAAATATATATCAACGCGTATTTCAAACACATTGACCGTATATATATATAATAGTAAACGATAATAGCAATTTGTTATTCTGGGCAACTTTTCCGATGGGAAATCTTGGCTCAATACTCTCTGACTAGACGGGACCAAACGGCGCCCGATGATCGTCTGGGTATATAAATGCCCGGGTAGATGCCCGGGCCTTCAATCTGACCTGCGCTTATAGGGTCCCGACGACGTAGGTTTCGACGCACGATTGAAACCCATTGTGGGTCCGTTCTTGAAGTTATGCTCGATTCTATATACTCCTCGTTTGATTCGCCTGATAAAAACATAACGATGCAAAAACGGTTCAATGCCACCGACGCTGCCCGACATCGTTAGTTCCCCTCGGAATTGCAATCGTCGACTTCATCAAAATTTCAAGACCGCTTGCCTTGGCCTCCAGCGCGCGAGTGTGTATACGTAGGCTATAAGAAAAGAGGAAATCTCATCCTGTATAACTGGCCGCTCAAACGGACAATTCCTAATAGACTTTCCGAAAAAGATTTTCCTCTGCTGTTTATATAAAATGTGCATGCATACGTGAATATCTTCGTGTGTATATACGTGTCTGTGTGGGTATTGCTATGTGTGCATGTGTGTGTGTGTGTGTGTGTGTGTGTGTGTGTGTGTGTGTGTGTGTGTGTGTGTGTGTGTGTGTGTGTGTGTGTACGTTTGTAGGCTATAGCATCTTTATGAGCATCTATCACCGGAATAGCCACTTATGGTGGTATTTCCAAGAGCGGCGTTAGATAATTCTTCATCTGCGGTCGCATTAGGGTGGTCTTATATCACATGGTTAGGAAGAGTCGCGTCGTTTTTTCGGATTATAGCTCATTCGATATGAAATTTTCTTATAGATATTTATAGGATTAGTTTGGCGAGCGTTTCTGCCTGTGATCTTGACCTTGCATGCGCTCATATAGCCTACAATTTCAAATCAAGCTTTGTAGGCATTACATGTATTTACAAACGTTTTGCACAGTGGACCCATACACGTGTAGGCAGCTGGCTGTAAGCCTACTGCTAAATTTTGAGGCGAGTGTATACAAGCCGACCGGGAGAAAAGCCGAGCACTTTTGGGCCCGAAATTTTCTGACGACCTTTTTTTAGTCATCCGGCCGAAATTTTCAGTAAATGTCACCAATTTTCAGTCCGAAAAAAACTGATGACCTTTTTTTTAGTAATTTGCTCCGAATTTCAACCGAAATACACCTAAATAGCCGCGTGTACCCTGGTTTACTCGCGCATACCAGTGCACCCTGTTTTTTACCCGCGTATACCCTGGTTTTCGGGAGGTATAGCCTACGATGCCTTTTTTCCTGGAGGTCAGCATATACGCCGTATACCCGCGTATACCCTTGATTACTGCCCTGCATGTATGCTACAGTCAACATTGTATTTCAATCCCTCTCTATCTCTGAAGTATTGTTTGATAGTTTATACGTGATTTCTAACTCCGCTTTGGACGTCTTACAGAGCTCATACCATTCTACCCATTTCCTCAGAATGCGCGTTAAAATGCAAATATTTTCAGCTTTCTTTTCGGTTCTATTGCTGTCGTCTATCAAGTGAAGCCGGCGAAATAGCCGTATAAAAATGGTAGACGTCATTCGAGTGGTTTTATATTCCAACTGGAATAAATAATTTAATATAGACCTGCTGTAGACAGTGGCGGCGCTTCGGCAGGGCATGCCATGGCAAATGCCCTGGTGAAAAAGCTTTTGCCCTGGCCGTTACCGTGTCATTTTTTTGCCCTGCCTGCCGAAAAGTATTTGGGATTTAAATCGCCCGTGTACACTGGTTACTTCATTGACTGCCCTGCAAGGCTATTCTCTGGTTTAAAAAATGTACAGCGCTGCCACTGGCTGTATATTATGGGCATTGACATTGGAGAGTCGGTTAAGAATGTTGTCAACGTTCACAGTCTTCACAGATTGTATAGGCCTACATGCAGCAGCAATGGCGGCTGCTCATACTAAACTGACGCTGCGTAAATAACCGCTACATCTCTGCCGACTTTTCAGCGCGATTTACCCTTTACCAAACGAGTTTTGCATATATTTATTTGCATCTATCGGCGAAATATCAAACTCGCAAAATATCTTTTCGTCGAGCTAGCCCAATGATTGCTGCGCGGCAGCGAAGGAAAGCCGCCCTGCCAATATGTATTAGCGGAACTATTACCGCTTCGTCGGCAGACTGATAATATCTGCAATATTTGTCTTGCCAGAAATTCATTTATCACGGACCGACCGCGGTTGGAGGAAGGCAAAAGCTGGTGACAGTTTTGGTCGGACGCAGAGAGAATTTGATGAAAATACCGTCGCAGAAGAAACCAACATGTAGTTACTATAAAACGCAAAGGCGATGTTATAGACGCTTCGGTCGCTAAAGACTCGTTTTGAAGATTGCGCGATTGAAGACAAAGCGAAAGATCTAAGACAAAGGGACCGATCCAAGACAAAGGGACAGATCCAAGACAATGACTGTTGGAACATTGGAACTGATCGATTTGGTTGATATGACAAATGTGCCAATCAACTCCGATTCGCATCGCTCGCTTCTCCGTTTCTTGTCTCCTACATGCATGGTCTGCTTTCTTTAAAAAGCAAGCAATGTCCGATAACAGCAGAAACTTTTGCGAGTATAAATACGACAACCATCGTGCTTTCAGGAAGACATCTGTGAGACTATTTGTATACGACTGTATACACGATCAACCAACGGCTATATACGGTATAGTTACATGTTTAACGACACTGCCATATCAAAGATGATTAGTGTCGCCCTCCTCCTTTATCCAAGCTTGGGACTGGCACTGGCAAAAAAAACAAAAAACCCAGCTAAGTCGTTCAAAAATACTTGAAATCGACTCAGGATATCATATTTGCAAAAATATGAGTACTTAACTACTTATGTAGGCCTATGTGTTAGTCTTGCTTATTATAGGCTTCTTAGTTCTTCTCGTGCAGGCCTGCACATCGGACAACGCACTTCCTCCCCTCCTCCGTGCCCATCGCCAGTTCGTCAGTCTCCTCCCATGACATCTCAAGACATCGCAAGTCAACTTTGATGCTCTCCTACCAGTTTTTTTAGCATAATTATAAGAGTTCATGAGGTTCAAAATATGATTAATGCATAATTTTTAATGAGATGCACAGCGATCAGCGTTGTTATGAGGAAAACATCCGTCTATTATAGATGTAACTAAATGTTGCATTAAAATGTTACTTATAACCAGCAATGTCCAGCACGTAAGCTCAGACCATAACCCCAAATTTGTCGTAAGATTCAACTCACGACCATTCGCACGGCCTTGATTCAGCAGTTCAAACTATTTCGTGAAAACATGCAGCCATTGGCCAAATTCAGACGGATTTGAGATATTCTGCCACCTATAAGCTATATGAAATCTGCCATAAAAACTTTGAGAACCACCGCCTAGACGAGAATACCAGTCACATCAATGTGCTTCTGCATGTTACAATAATCGACCTCGTGATTCTAATTTCACACATCATATTATAATCAAAATGACGACGAAAAAAAATATTATAATCATCTTTTAAAAAATCTAATTCAGAACAGCTAAGCGAATAACGAGTACCGGTTATACATGTAGATTCGTTAGGTTTAGAGGTTTATTTTCAGCATTTTTAAAGCGAAACTTCGTAGATTCGCCACCCCTCTATACATAAGCAATTTAATCCCTTCCTGCAGTCATATGCATATACTAACAAGGCCGTAGCCAGGATTTGATTTCAGGGGTCTTTCCTTAGTTTCCCGTCCGAAAAACTGACCACCTTATTTTAGTCATTCGGCCGAAATCGTCAGAAAATGTCACCAATACATTCTATGTTTTACATTTTTCATTTCGGGGAGTGTTTTCATGGTTTTATCTCATGGTTTTTACATCATGTGTTAGTAATAAATGCATTCTATTATTTTTCACATTTTCCATTTCGGGGGTGTTCAAACACCCCTAACACCCCCTAGCTACGACCTTGCCTGCTAAGATGCCCATACTTATAACACGCACGTATACCATAAACTGCTCTAAGACGCATTAGGTTCTAAGAAGGAGAAGACTAAGTCGAAGCAAGCGGTGATCTCTTCTGATATATATCCGCATGATTGAATGATTTGATCTTAAACGCAGGGACGGATAGATGACAGCGGCTGACAAATGCGAAGATCGATAGTCGATGGAGGGATGAGAGGAGCAGAGGAGGAGGAGCAGAGGAGGAGCAGAGGAGGAGCAGAGGAGGAGCAGAGGAGAAATAGAGGAGGAACAGAGGAGGGACAGAGGAGGACCAGAGGAGTAGCAGAGGGTCCTCAGTGTAAACGGTTTTTTAGATGGAACGACTAGTGAAATTTATCGTTGATTTGTTATTGATTCCAAGAAGCCAACCGCAAGTCTATATACACCGTGGTTCAAAAAAAAGTAAGCCAAATTGTTTTGCATATATCTCTAATACCTGATGACATATTACACTAAAATTTTCCAAATATTTAGAGAATTGGACCAAGAATATGACTCCAAAATTTCAAGAGATAAAGTTGAACGGATAGAAAGATATGTATCTTTCAACTTCATATGCGGAAATATCAGTTTACAAGCAATTTCAATGAAATGTAAGCCAAACTGTTTTTCTTATATCTCTAATGCCTGATGATTAATCAGTCTAAGATTTTACAGATATGTAAAGAATTGAACCACCAATATTATTCCAACAGTATGGTTTGATTATTGAATTAAATAAGATGCTCACAATGTCCTTCTCTTGCTGCTTGCACACAAGCCTGGAGGCGCTGGCGCCATTGAGCAACAAGCATCGTCGATTATCCTCTGGTCCGGGCGATCCCATAATTCATACAAGCGTTGCTTCAGATCGTTTATATCATGGATTGTTGTCTGGTAGACTCGGTCTTGCATCATGCTCCGCAGTTTATAGTCGACAGGATTCAAATTTTGGCTGTTCGGAGCCCATTATGTGGGATAAATGAAGTCTGGCGTCTCTCTTGTCAGCATTTCGATGGCTTCCTTGGCTCTGTGGGCTGGGGCAGTCTGGTGCTGGATTTCTGATTACAGGTAGAAGATGTTGTGAAAGCAGAACGTCGCGATAATAGGTTCCATTAATTTTTACTCCGGGATCAATGAAGACTGAAATTAATGTGAACGACCAAGCGCCGAAACCGCAACGAATACCATAACAGACTTGCTGAAAACTGATATTTCGGAAGATGAAGTTGAAATATCCATATCTTTCTATCCGTTCAAATTTATTAAATAATATTTTGGAATCATATTCTTGGTTCAATTATCTAAATATTGGGAAAATTTTAATATGATTAATCATCAAACATTAGAGATATAAGAAAAACAGTCTGGCTTACATTTAATTGAATCTATCAGAAAATTGCTTGTAAACTGATATTTCCGCATATGAAGTTGACAGATACATATCTTTTTATCCGTTCAACTTTATCTCTTGAAATTTTGGAATCATATTCTTGGTCCAATTCTCTAAATATTTGTAAAATTTTAGCGTGATATGTCATCAGGTATTAAAGATATATGCAAAACAATTTGGCTTACTTTTTTTGAACCACGGTGTACATGTATAATACGTATAATATATATGCATGTGTATAACTGTACATATATACGATATACAATATATATATATATATATATATATATACGCCGAGAGAGTGGGACGTTTGTTAGTCTGAACTGTTTTCTATAGTAGTCTCTGAAGGTTTAACGCATTTCTTAGACATCAATCATCTATCAAATCAAAATCATTTATTGATCCCACAATAAAAACATAACAAACAGAAAATAATGCAAGACAATTTATATTTAACATTGTAATGTATTCAATACAGAACTTTATTAGATAGAGAAGGGAGCAATAGGCCCTCCAGAAGGGACAAGTCCCGCTTAGTAGGGAGCCTATATACCGTGATTAATTTAAGCAAGATGGTGGGGTATGATTAAATGGGGAAAGAACAGGCGCTATAGTATAGTACATAATAATTATTATACAGTATGAATAATATATGAAAGCATGTCTTAACTAAAGCTTAACTAAAGCTTAACTAATAAACAACAAAACTGAGATTAGGATATATAAATTAATGTGTATGCACGTGCAAGGGTTTTAAAGTGGCTGAGGGATGTAGCCAAGCGGATTTCTTTGGGTAGACTGTTCCAGTTTGTTGGGCCCTGGACCCCAAGCGAAAACTTACGGACATTAGTCCTAGCAAACACAGGTCTAAAATCATTACTGCTTCTGGTGCATATCAGGTGCGGTGCAGGATCAAAATAGGAAAAGAATGATGGTGGAAGGAGGTTATTAATATATTTGTACATGAAAATGCAAGTTTGTAGAAATTTAATTTGGGTTATGTTTAGGAGTTTGTGTTCGAAGAATAACGGACTGGTGTGTGAATTTGGTGGAGATTTAGTTATCACTCTTATGGCCTTTTTTTGAAGGATCCTTATATCGTTAAAATGAGAGTCGTATGTGGAAGTCCAGATCATATTGCAGTAAGTAAGATATGGGTATATGAGGGTATAATAGAGATCCCGTAAGATATGAAGTGGAAGAAGATAAGACACTCGTTTTATAATGCCTAGGTTCTTCTTAATTTTATTGCTAATTTCAAAAATGTGAGTTTTCCACTTCAGGTGTTGGTCAATGTAGACACCTAAAAATTTTGTTGAGGATACTTGAGGAATAACAATATTGTTTAATACAATTTGACTATTGTCATAGGGGATGGATTTTCCTATGGAACGAAAGACGATGCAATTTGATTTTTTTGCGTTAAGTGTTAATTTATTGCTTATAAACCATTCGCTTGCAGACATAAGTTCACTATTAACCAATTGTATTAAGTGGTCATATGAGGTATGGGAAAAAAAGACATTAGAATCGTCTGCAAACATAATGAAATGTAGCACAGTTGACGAATTTGGCAGATCGTTAATAAATATTAAAAATATGACATGATAGCAATGTAGTCGCATGTCCGTCTTATAGGCTACTGACATGCGACTTATAGTCTTATACAGAGTGATAACTGCTTTTATTAGTTCTGAAACAAGCGGTCAGCGTTGTAAACTGTCAGCACCACGTCTGATAGAAGTGATATGCCTATAGTTACAACACGGCTTGAGTTGTCACTGGGTCCAAGATTCGAGTTCAATTGACTTTATTTTTATCAGCAACACGCACAGCAGAGTATGAACGGTTAAGAAATTTAACGAAAATCCAGATATTCAGTTCCCCACATCTGCCTAATAGGCTGTAAGGCATATTCATCACGGGCTGCAATACATTATTCATCAGGGCTGCAATACATATTCATCAAGACTGTAATACACATTCCACATGATCAAGACTGTAATACACATTCCACATGAGCTGCAATATGCAAATTCATCATGCCCTGCAATACATGCTCATCACGGGCTGCAATACATAGATCTAATCATTATAAATTGCAATACATATTCGTCATGAGTTGCAATACATATTCCTCGTGAGCTGCAATACATATTCATCAAGGCTGTAATACATATTCTTCATGAGCTACAATGCAAATTCATCATGGGCTGCAATACATATTCATCAAGGCTGTAATACATATTGTTCATGAGCTGCAATACATAAGCCTATATTCATCAGGGGCTGCAATACATAGTCGTCGCGGGCCGCAATACATAATTATTCATCAAGGCTGTAATACATATTCTTCATGAGCTGCAATGCATATTCATCAAGGGCACTTTGTCTTCCGTGATGCACTGGTCTCCCTACAACCTATTTTTTGACGACTCGTGCATTAAAATCAGTGCTACATAAGTTTCTAATTAAAAACAACCGATTTCCTCTTTAATTATTATGCTGTACATGTGGTCTGGTTTGCATTTTAAATCGTTGTGCGATTTAATGCAAGTGATGCCTGTCCTGCCTACCACCCTTGCAGGTTGGATAAAAATGGATATTAACTACGGTGAAGGGTTAAAAGGCGCCTCGTCGTTTGATTGTGATGTTTACGCCGCAGCCCAGTGACCCATCGACCCCAATACCCGCTGTTGATGAGTTGCTCATAAACAAACATGGAAGCAGTACCTATTGCGCTGGTTCCCTTTACGCGCTAACCGTAAAATGAGATGACGTTGGCCGATTTGCGTTGGCATCCATCTTGCCGCCTAGGCGTTCGAGTCAGGACTCTTAATCTCATCATCTTAATAAAATTGTTTTATTAATTAGAATTCTCATTATTTTGTCCTGATTAAATAAACACCAGTGTGAAGTGATCTCTAAGCTAACCATTATGTATGTAGCCTATGCAAAGGCTATATATAGGCCTACATGAGCACTTGTTATAGCGCCCATTGAAGAAATATTATCGGAGGCGCTGCCGACTACAGCGCGGACACGGAATCGGAGTTTCCCGACGAAGCGAACGAGTAATTGAAAAACAAAACCATTGCTTTTAGTAACAATTGTTTATCTTACTTTATTCCCTTTGTTATTTTATTCCCTTTTTATTTACTGTAATACTGTTGGGTTGGTGTCAGAAATGGCATTCGGCCAGGCCATAAAACTCCCAAAATCTACTCCATCATAAATTCCTAGCTACGCCACTGGCGCTATATGCATATGCAATATTAGAGTTATACTTTCCTAAAAAATTGTGAAGCCCGAACTGAAAATGTCAAAGCGCAAAAATCGACTTAAAGCCGTCCTTTGATGGCTTAGTATACACGTCACCGTTTTGCCAACTGAAGCACGGAGACTCAAACCCACGGGACAGCGATAAAAGCCAGTCGTATTACAGCGCGCACACCTTGGGAGTCAATCTCTCTTCGTCCATCCGTCAACTGTCCAATGGTCAAGACTTCCCCGTCTTATTCGGACGCATATAGAATCCCTACAAGATGCGTCCGTGCCGGCGGATGTTTTGCGAGTCCATCCATGGAAGGTTTTCATCGTTCGTCTTATATATGCAAGCGTCCACTGCTTTGGAACTAAGAGATCTTCGTTAATGTGTCAGTAATTGATATTTCGTATGCACATCTTGCATTTTCTGCGACAAAAACCCTCTCAGTCCGTGTAGATATATGTCCTATTTCTTGGTTAAAATGGAATATTTATTCTTATGTATGCATTGCAACTAAAGAAGATTTAATGGCGCAGATCGTATGGTTGTTATGAGGTAGATGCTATGCATGGACAAAATCAGGGACACACGAAATTAGAGGCGTCATGTTGAGACCTCTTAGTTGGCAGGGGCGCCGTTAGGCGTACGCATTTACGCAAGTGCGTACAGCGCGGAAAGGCAAAAAAATAACAAATTGTAAATTAAAGCGTGAAATATTATATGCGATGAAATTCTATTGAATCTACTTTAGTAGTGGACCACGTACACTTCTCACTTACTGCATGCCCATTAAAGATCGTCATAACAGTTCATAACTTCTTTTCGCGTATTCTTATTTTGTGCAAGTTGTGCGTACAGAAAAAAAGGGCGTACAGAAGTTGTGCGTACAGAAAAAAAGTGCGTACAGAAAAAAAATCCTGGCGGCGCCGCTGTTAGTTGGCGTAGCCTACACATGACGGAGAGCAATGCCGAAGCTAGGGGGTGTTTTGGGTGTTTGAACACCCCCCCGAAATGGAAAATGTGAAAAATAATAGAATGCATTTACGAGCATATGATGCAAAAACCATGAAATAAAACCATGAAAATACTCCCCGAAATGGAAAATGTAAAAAATTGAATTAATTGGTGACATTTTCTGACGATTTCGGCCGGATGACAAAAAAGGATATAAGTTTTTTTGCCAGGAAACACACACACACACACACACCCTAAATCAAATCCTGGCTACGGTCTTGACGGAGAGAAACCAAGAAGAAGAAGAAGAATGTATAACAACTCAAGTAAATTAAATTCTTGTCATACATAGGCCTAATCTGTCGCATTTTGGTTCTGCGAAAGTATAACCGTAATAAGATAAATGGAGATGCACGAGACTATCTATATAGAGTTGAAAAACAAACCACATCACGATCATGACAATGACAATAGCAATGAAATAACTGATGATGTATTCTATAGTAAAAAAGACATGTATACGAATAACCTCATTTTTTCTACGGTATAGGCTACAGGCATTTCTGGGCTGCATTGTCCTGGGATTCTACCGGAGGAAAAATAAATAAATCTCACTTTAACGTAACGCAAGCTCAGTAGCGGCGCTAGGGGGGTGGCTAGGGGGCTAAGCCCCCTAAAAAAGGCCATCCATTTTTTTCCATGTAAAAATAAAATATTTGCACGATCAACTCCCTTTAGCCCCCCCCCCCCACCAAATAACCGTAAAGGAACGCACGAGGTTTGACAGACAGTTCGGCGGATTATGAAAAAGGACCATTTTCGAAGATTTCGATCAAATGACCCAAAAAAGGTCGTCAGAAATTTTTGCGACTGAAAACGGAAAATCCAGCCCCCCCAAAACGAAAATCCTGGCGCCGCCACTGCGCAAGCTAACGCAGTTGGACATCACTGTATACTCAAGACGCCCAAAAAGGGATAGCATTAGCCTGCGCGATTACCCGCCGTACAGATAACATAGCCTACCAAGACGGGATTCTTTTTACTGTAATTCAATTTCATAGTACCGCCTGAGATCGACAAAAACTGGATTCGTCAATAACTTCATTTAACTTAACAGAGTCTGTAGGATTCTATGGCAGAGCATTGCGGTTTAGTGGCTACACCTAGCGGCATGGAATTCGTTCATTTCTTGCTTATCACTTCTTGTGACAACTTCCTCAATTGAAATTTGGTGATGGCTGCATTTTAATGGCGTCGTCGTATTGAAACTTCAGGACGCAGAGGTTAAAGATCGGTTGCAATGTAAGAAGCGTGCTCATGTAGGCTTAGCCGTAGGTATGTAAGCAAGGATACCTACCACGTACAGTCAGGGAAAGGTAGGTCAACGTCAGGTAGGGGCAGGGCCTACTACGCCATGGGGGGATGGAAGCAGACTGCTTCCAATTTGGGCCAGGGGGGGAAAGGTTTCCCCCCTGGGAAAAAGTCCATCTGTCTGGACTTCCTCCTGGTAAATCCCCCGAACAATCCCATAATAACACAGGGTAAATCTTCATTTAATTTGACTTTTGCTTAACACTCACATAAATTTGTCCTTGCGCTTCCATCACATTCGCACCCATCAGGGCTTGCCACATGGGGGAGTAAGTAGACTAATCCAACTTGTGCCAGAGGGAAATCCCCCTAATGATAGATGGGTATAAGAGATTTTCTTCTGGACTCCCTCTGTTCTACTCCTCCCGGCACACCCAATGAACGATATTTTAAGAATGAATTTTAGTGATAGGAGGCAAAGAAGCAACAGTTAAATATTAGTAGCCTACTTTTGTTTATATAAGGTTTTTAGTCTGTTTAAGTAAACATTAATCAAGCAATAAAAGCTTGGTTGCTCAACAATTGAAGTTCAAGATCAAGTAAAGCAAAATAATGGCTTATAAATTCCTCCCTCAAACATTAAAGCACTTTTGAAGTCTGTACAAATGCAAATTGCTTACACTTTTTAGCCTACATTTGATGGAAATGTTCCAGGGAATTGTCCTATTGAAACGCTCTGTTGGAATCCAGAGAGGAAATACGGGGAGTGGTCCTGGGAAATGTCCATGGGATCTGTCTGGATCAGAAAATGGATGTTGCTGAGTATTGTACAACTGACAGTAGACTATACTCAATTTGATATACCAACAGAAATTGATATTTTGCTGAATGCTGGACCTTTTCAAACTTCACATGACTACTACAGTGTTTAACGCACTGCGAACTCATAATGATAAATTTTAGAATGTTACCATTATATTGTGCAAATTAAAAAAAAATTAAATCCTGGGGAGGCGACATTTTATGATATCCTAAACCACGTTTCTGAGCATATTAATTCACCTGCAATTTTGTGAAGATGACAGCTTTAAGAGGCACAATTACAGCGTGCAAATCCAAAAAAGTGAAATTTTCGTGACTTTATCGTTCATAAACAGTTAGCAAACAAGAGCCTAAAACATGCGCTCTAGTCGTTGACAACAGCTAAAAATGCGTTGGTTTCTGGGGCTCCGCCCCAGACCCCGCTGGGGGAGCTCACGACGCTCCCTCAGACTCCCTAGTCGCTATGGGCTTCGTGCCTTCGGCACTCGCAGCTTCGTGCCTTCGACGCTTGCAATATAGACAAAAAGTTTCTGTTAGGGGGGAATGCTTCCACCTCTCAGGGGGGGATAGTAGGCCCTGGGTAGGGGTAAAGTTTACGGTAAGACGATAGTAACTGCTTATTCTCCTACACTTTGTTTAACATTGACCTCATAAACCGGGTCGTAATCATGGGCGGAGTTTATCAGGGGCTAGAGGGAGGCTAGGCCCCCCAATAAATCCCAGATTCATGTTTTTTTTACCGTGTAAATGGTATATTTTTCGGGCTTAGCCCACCCACCCCCCATGAACTTTCAACCAAATGACTAAAAAAGGCTCTCAACTTTTTCGGCCGGGAAATACATAGTAGTTTTCATGAGATTTGAACTCGGCGACTAAAAAAGTCATCAACTTTTTTGGGACCGACACGAGAAAATATTGTCGGCGCCGCTCGTTCTGGACCAAGTTTTTTTATGCCCCCCCCAAACGGAAACCAAACTCCGCCCATGGTCATAATATTAAGCTGAAGTGTCAACATGACAGCAACTTTCCTGTGATGTTACGTATAGAAATAATATTTTTGTAACTACAAACGCAAAGATTAATAACCAGTCATTCGATGAAGTCAGTCATGAGGACATTCCATCTTGCTCGAATCTTGTGCATGTTTCATCAAAGCAATAACAGTTCAGCTTCTGAACCAACTGGAGGTTTGCAGGTCAGTGGCGCATCTTATAGTAAGTAAGTATCGTTTCTATTTACCAGATCCGGCCTTCGATTTCAATGTACACACACTCGACACATAGACGACCTGTATCTCAACAAATGCTTCCAGGGTTTCAGAGTAAATATAGGCTATATATATACGGCGAAATGCAGTGACGTATTAGATATGCAATTTATATAGCACCACTAGCGCAGGCGCTCCAACGTTAAGCTGTAAGCTGTACACAAACCACTTCAGCAATAACCATACTTCTATGCGTAAATTCATCCCGTTTTGTGGTATGATGGTGTAATAGGCATGCCTGTTGGTCTGTCTGTGTCATTCTGCCTGTGTCCCTATCTGTGCCTCTGTCAGCGCTTCTGTCTGCCTCTGTGTCTCTGCATCTGCATCTGTATGTGCCTCTATCTGCGCTTCTGCCTGTGTGTGTGTGTGTGCTTTTGGCTGTGCCTCTTTCTGCGTCTCTCTCTCTCTGTGCCTGTGTTTCTGCCTGTCTCCGTCTGTGTCTCTGCCTCTTTCTGCATCTCTCTCTCTGTGCCTTTGTTTCTGCCTGTGTCTCCGTGTTTCCGTCTCTATCTCCACCTCTGTCTGCGTCTCTCCGTGCCTCTGTCTGCCTCACTGTCTGCGTCCCGGCCTCAGTATCGCTCCGTCTATGCGTCGTGCAATTCATTATGCGAGTGTGCATATAAAGGCGGCGTTGGTCAAAAGCTGCGGTGGATGCAGTGGGTGAATTTTCTGCCGATGGCAAAAAGATGTTGATTCGATTCCCGCGATTTGCATGAGACAACAACGACCGTTGACGACTACCGTTGACGACGACCGTTGACGACGACCGTTGACGATCGACCGTTGACGATCGACCGTTGACGACGACCGTTGACGACGACCGTTGACGATCGACGGAAATCACCGTCACCGCGAAGGACAAAGTCACCGACGATGACAGAAAGGAACGGAAACATTGCCCGAGATAAATACACAGCTAGGAACGTTAAAAGAACACACGATGGTGGTGGTGGTAGTGATGGTGGTGGTGGTGGTGGTGGAGGCGGTGATATATTCGATTCCGTTTAACGACACTGTGTGATAGCAAAGACTATTACCGTCGCCCTCCTTCTACATCCCGGCTTGGGACTGGCACCGACAAAGTACCAACAGTATGGGCAGTGCGAGAAGAAACCGGCGGAAACATAAATCCATAACGTCAGAAGAGTTCCAGAGTAAGTCATAAACAGTCTTAATGCGCAGAGATCTACCAACGAAGTGAGCGAAGAAGCCGAGGGGAAACAATAAGCAGCTGAACGATTATGTTCTGTTAGAAGATTGATTATAAAACCCAAAGGATTACATACATGTATGTAGTATGGACTATGGTCTATGAGCCAAGGGATGAAGAAATGCCCAGCGGGCAATATGCGTATACTGACTGCACGCCACATTGTCAATGATCTTGCACTGCAGGTTGACATTGCATGAGATCGGATTTACAGTGCAACTCTCCTGAACGTTCTATCCAGCACGCAACTACCCAATAATGGCCTGAGATTTTGTCGCATATTATATACAGCGTGGGCCAAAAAAGACCCCTACGGTTTTTTGCCAATACCTTGACCAAAAGTAGGAATTTAGAAATGAAATTTTGCAGGCTTATAGACAATTCATATTTACAAATCACGACCATAAATAATCAAAATATTTCAAATAGAACAAAAGTTATGTCACTTTTAGTGAGGCCACCCACCTTTTTTGACGATTCAAAAACGTACCGTATATGCTTAGGTGCATGCATGTATATTTTGCTCATTGTAGTTGCGAACGATGGTCAGAATCTGCGCATTCCTTAATTGGTTCCAATCCAATAACACTATGTAACACGATTTTTGTTCCTGGGCAATGAGTGTAATTTCCTGGTTATTTGTGCCTCAAAAGTATAGGAAATGGTTGTTATTCTGTTTAAACTTTGCTTTTGTGGACTGGAGAATGATATTTAAAAGAAAAAACCTATTTCCACAACAAACGAGCGAATTTGTTTGTTTTTGTTCACGTAAAGGCAGAATAAAACTATATAGGTCACAAGAAACCACAAAATGACTCTAAAGCAACATGTATCAATACTAGAATGATAAAAAAATTGACCACCCGAAATTTAGAAATGCGTAGTTTTTCGAGATTTACAGTTATACTGTAAATCACTTTCACGAATCAGCCCCCAGATGCAGTCTCCCATCATGTTCTCATTGTACTGTCCTTGGTAGCGACGTTCAAAGTCTAGTATATGCTGGTGGAAGCGCTCGCCTTGCTCCTCCGAGTATGCTCCCATGTTCTCCTTGAAATTATCAAGGTGAGCATCAAGAATATGAACTTTCAGGGACATCCTACATCCCATTTACTGTAGTTCTTCACTATAGAGTCTCAACCAGCTCTACAAAGCTGCTTTCTCACTCCTAGAAAGCATCTTGGAGATATCCTTACACTCCATAAATCTCTTTATCTGTGGGCCGACGAATACACCAGCTTTTACCTTTGCCTCAGACAGCTTAGGGAAGAAACCTTGAAGGTATTTGAAAGCTACCGATTCCTTATCCAGAGCCGTGACAAATTGTTTCATTAGGCACAATTTAATATGCAGTGGTGGCATCGGCACTTTCCGAGGATCCATCAGTGGCTCCCACTTGACATTTTTGCTACCCACATTGAACTCGGTCTGCTGGGTCCCGCTTGTGGTAGTGCGCCTTTTGTCTCTGCTGTCCCAAAGGCAAAGGTAGCAAGGAAACTTTGTCCGAACCCTTGCAGACCCATCAGGAATGATATCATTTTGAAGTCTCCTATGACATCCCAGCCGTACTCATCGAACTTCAAGGCGGCTAAAATGGTTTTTATGCTGTTGTAATCCTCTTTGAAGTGTACCGAGTGAGCCAGAGGAAGAGATGGATACTTGTTTCCATTATGGAGTAGCACGGCTTTGATGCTTCCAGATGAACTGCCAATGAAGAGACGCCACTCGTTCGGGTAGCAGTCGATTCCACTTTCCTGAAAAGACCGGTCACGTTGTGACAGAAGCAGAGTCCATCTTGACTGGTAAAAAAGCTTGAAAATGCTTGATGACGCTTCCTCTGATCTGCGATTTGAACATTGGTTCCACAACAGGTTCCACTGCTTGAGTCTAGATGTCAACAGTTCTGCATTGGACTTGGTGAGACCAAGACCTCTGATAAAGTCGTTGAGGTCTTTTTGGTTTGGATAGTACGGATTTTTGTCATGAGCTAGAAAATTATAGTCTGGATCTAAAACGTCTTCATCGCTCTCTGACTCTGATATACTTTGTTCTTCTGAAGGCGATTGATATCTATCCAGAACAGTGGGTACCGGAAGCTCAGGACTGTGTGGCACTGGGGTCATGGATGAAGGAGGTCGGGGGATGCATTCTTTCCAGTCTGACGTTTGGAAGGATCCACCATGCAGAAGTAGCAATTGCTTGAGTTGTCAGTGGGTTCTCACCAGGTTCTTGGTATTGCAAAATTCATGGCTCTTTTTTCCTCTCTGTACCATCCTCCGCAAGAAAGTACAAAAGTACAGACATAGTAGAATGCGTCAGCCGGATACTCGCAGCCT
The DNA here is from genome assembly GCA_949752735.1 of Lumbricus terrestris. Classification (NCBI taxonomy): domain Eukaryota; kingdom Metazoa; phylum Annelida; class Clitellata; order Crassiclitellata; family Lumbricidae; genus Lumbricus; species Lumbricus terrestris. Next base: position 13,322,367 of record OX457051.1, on the reverse strand, counting down.
CTTGATGCCATCTGAGTTGTGTCTACAGGCTATGCACCTAGTCAGACGTACAACTAAACAGAAGTGCATGGTGGGTTCAATGCATCTTTATTTATGATGATGGATCCGATTTGACCAGGGTCTATGACAACAGAGGACGTTACCCTGGACAGAAATTTGCTCAGCGTATTATACAGCACTACTACCTGTGGCTATTTATAGGTGTGGAAGGTTCTCGCACATTCTAGAATATTCCTGGAAGTTCACAAAAGCTGTACAGCTACTCCCAGTTAACACGTGAATTTCAATGTACCAAAGAAGCAGTTACATTTCAGAATAATCAATCTCCTGGCCTCAAAAGCAAAGTCTCTGGGGTATAATGGCCATTTTCTATACTTTTGAGGCAGAAACAATTAGGAAATAACATTTAATACCCAGGAACAAACAAAAAGTATAATTTTGTTACGTAGTGTAATTAATTATTGTTTGACTTAGTTGCTGCATGCTTGGTCATACTTTCACTCTTTCAATGTCAATTTATACGCTCGTTCCGACTGCTTTACAATTGTTTAACAACTGTTGTTACAGTCTTTTATGTGTGGCAAGTTTTTCATGTCTAAAATTATAGTTGTTGTTGTTGTTTGATTATTATATTATTTCACTCTTTCAATGTCCACGAATGTACTTCATTAGTACTTGTTTTTATTTCTAACAGTTGTCTAATAATTAGTTTTGAATAATTAGTCTTTGATGTGTGGCAAGTCCTTCATGTTTAACATTAAATTTTATAGTTTTTGTTGTTTGGTTATTCTTTCAGCGTGGGGGTTATTCTTCGGAGGTTATTAGCATGGGGGTTATTGTCCGGGGGCCATTTTCGGCGGTAGCCTAATTGTCCAGGGGTAATTATCCGGGGTCTATTGTCCTGTTACCGGTTTGGCTGTATGGGAAAGATGCAGATAAACGCCCGTGTTTTACACGCAAGGCATCAAACATGGTTAACTTTTAAAATGGTTCAAATTTCTACGTCTAACGCGAGGTTCGGTTTTTTAAAAATGGTCAAATTCACCATACAAGCAAACTACTGTAAATTTACTTCAAAATAATGAACTTCCAAGTCCATTGTTTTCACCTTAAACTCTGCGCATCAAGAGAGGCATGCGGCATTCTCATGTCTATCTTGTCTGTAGCTTTGTAGGCCTGGCTGTTGTTCGGTCAATAGCTCTTTGCCTGCCTGTCTGCCTATCTGCCTGCTTGCCTGTCTTCCTGCCTGTCTGCCTGCTTGTCTGCTTGTCTGCCTCCTGTCTCCCTGTCTGCCTGCCTGCCTGCCTGCCTGCCTGCCTGCCTGCCTGTCTATATGCCTGCCTACCTACAGAAATGTCTGCCTGCTTACCTATAGACAGACAAGCAGACTAACAGTGACAGACAAACAGAGACAGACAGACAGAGACAGGCAGAGAGAGAGAGAGCGCACTGTGACCCATATCGGACCCGTGGCACCTCGACATAATTGCAGTCGGTCAGTGAAAACCCGTTGGACGGACACAACTTTGACGGGCATTTGCTCGACGGAGTGAGGTGACGGCATTGCGACAATTGGACGGAGAATGTCAACCCGAATGACACGTGTCACACCTTTAACATAACTCAACTGCAAAGAGGTCCGCCGACCTTTAACCTTCAATGGACGTTTGTGTACGTTTTGGCATACACAGAGATTCGTTGTACCGCTAAAATAGCTATAGCTATTCTGCAACAGTTTCTGTTTTTTTTTAAATATTCTGCAACAACGTGAAGAAAAATCATGCCCCTGATCTTTAGGCCTATATGCCCATCTAACTGAATGACCGTTACTAAAGAAGACAATTTCAATACTTTTTTATATTACTTTCTATAGGGCCTATATGTCTTTATGTGCCCATGTGCGGTGTGTCACTTGGTTTTTGTCATTAAACCTACAGGCCTACAGTATATTATAGTAGGCCTACGTTTTGAATTAGTTCTATGCTTTCATTGCATAAGCTTACTATTTGAATCGGAAATTAAAGATGTTGCTAATTAGTGTTCTGAGGGAAGTGCTTTGGTTTCGTGAATTTGTGATCGCCTTTTAGCCCTCGAGTGCCCAAAAGGAGGGGGGTCGACCAGACCCCAGACCCGATTTTCATGGGTGACTCTGGAAAGGCTTTGGATTTGCAAAAATGCTTTCAGGACTCTTCCTAGAACAACCATTTGGGCACTGAATGGTATTTTTTGTGTAAATATTCTCCAACTCTGTACCCCACTGCAGCCACAGCATTATGCATATCTTACGGTATAATAATTATATCCTTTGTATATTATACCAAGGATACGGCAAGATATGCGGCATGATATTCATACAGGCGCATGGTTACTGGCCCATAAATAAATGGTCGGCGCACGTTATATGAAAGAATGGTTCATCAAATTGTTGAGCTTAGAATTACTGACATTGTAGCACTGAATGGCCTGGCAAAACTAGTCGATAACTGGAAGTGAGAGCAGCTAACCGGACTGTCTTGCACCAGGACGCACAGGACATAGGCTTCCTTTGGTAAATGACGCAAAAAAGGATGGGTCTAAAGCCCTACAATGTATATCACGAGGTTTTGACATTATTTACCAGCTGGCGCTATAAGCAGCAGCAGTAATAGTAGCAGTAATAATGATAATATATGACATTAAGAAAACAACATCAACAGTAACTGTAATTATAATAACAATAATCCAGTTATTGCTGTCATTATCATTATCGTCACTATTACTTTAACTGTTACTTCTGCCGCTGCTGCTGCTTCTGCTGCTGCTTCTGCTGCTACTGCTACTGCTGCTGCTGCTGCTGCTGCCGCTGCCGCCGCCGCCGCCGCCGCCGCCGCCGCCGCCGCCGCCGCCGCCGCCGCCGCCGCCGCCGCCGCCACCACCACCACCACCACCACCACCACCACCAACACGACGACGACGACGACGACGACGACGACGACGACGACGACGACGACGACGACGACGACGACGACGACGACGACGACGACGACGACGACGACTACTACTACTACTACTACTACTACTACTACTACTACTACTACTACTACTACTACTACTACTACTACTACTACTACTACTACTACTACTACTACTACCACCGCTACCACTACCACTACCACTACTACTATACTAAAATTGCGAAATCGAGTGTATAGCTGAAATGGTCACATTGTAGCTGGCGAAATTCCCCACTCCCCGCCAGTAGGCTCTTACAGACACGTATGGCCTATAGACCGACCACATTGTCCCACTCACAATTGACATCTCGTGTATTTATATGCTTCGGTTGCCCGTATACAGTTCAATGGGACGATATACATGTATATATATATATTATATATATACATGTGTATATTATATATATTATATACACATGTATATATAGAGAAGACAACGGATATCGTAGATCTTAAAGAAGACATAGATTCTGCACAAGTAGCGGATAATTCGATTTTCGACTGCGTACAATGTATGTCTTTCATCCTCGTCCTCCTCCAGAAACCACATCTGCCACATGCGCTCCTCTTGCTTGTATCACTCCAGTCTTCAAGGACATCACTCCACTCCGCCCATGGCTTCGTTTAAACGCACGCCGACGTCTGTTTACATGTATGGCTTTGTCTGTCTGTCTGCTTGTCTGCTTGCTCGGGCGCTTTCCAACCGTTGTATGTCTGCCTAAAGATATGTATATGTGTGTCTCTCGTATGTCTATTTGTACCTATATTATGTGTTTCGACCTACTGCAGTCCGCTCACTTTACCGTCTATCTCTGTTCCTCTGTCTGTCCCTCTGTCTGCCCCTCTGTCTGCCCCTCTGTCTGTCTGTTCGCATGTCCCTCTGTCTGTTCATAGATCTATCTGTCCCTTTGTCTGTTCCTAGGTCTGTCCCTCTGTCTGACCCTCTGTCTGTCCCCTGCCTGTCCCTCTGTCTCTTCCTCTATATGTTTCTCTGTCTGTTCCTCTGTCTGCCCCTCTGTCTATCCCTCTGTCTGTCCTTCTGTCTGTCCCTCTGTCTGTCCCTCTGTCTGTTCCTCTATCTGTCCCTCTGTCTGTCCCTCTGTCTGTCCCTCTGTTCGTCTGTCACCAGAATGTCCTTCCTTTCCGCATCACAACCAGCTGCTGTTTTACTAATAAGATATCGCGTCCTTCGCCCACTCCCGCCGTCCCCCAATTAGACCCACGACTCGTTTCTCCATACGCACCCAGCTACTCTTCGCATAGGGAAGAGGCAGTGGGAAGAGCCGGAAAGGGATGGAAATAGCTGATGGGGGAGGGGGCAGGAGGAGAGGATCGCGATCGATTGACTGTCCGGGTCACCTGAGCAAGTTATACGGGCGTAACTTTGGAGCAAATTGTCCGGAGAAGTAACTGACCACCGCACGTCCTCGGCCATTAACCCCCCGTGAAGCAGGACACAGAGAGAGACCGTCCGATTGGCCGACGAGGACGTCTGTGCCCGGCCAACGCCGCTGGGTGGGTGGCTGGGTGTGTGGGTGGGTGGCAGGGTGGGTGGCATGGTGGGTGGCAGGGTGGGTGGCAGGGTGGGTGGGCGTCCGTCCGGTCGAGAGGGGTGTTAAGATTGATTGATTAAAAAGTCTTAGAGCGTGAATGTGATTGATCCGCTGAATCTGGAGCAGAGTCGGAATTCGGTGGAAAGAGAGGAGAAGAGAGGAGGAGAAGGAGAAGGAGGAGGAGGAGGGAATTGACGACTGATGGACGGAATGATGGAAGGACTGGATGAAGGGATGAAAGGAAGATGGGAGGGGAGAACATCAAACGGAAGAGTGGAGAGAGGAGGATGGAACAGGACGATAGGAAGGATGGAAAGAAGGACGGAGAAGACGGAGGAGAGGAAGAGGAAGAGGAAGAGGGAGACGGAGACGGAGAGGGAGAGGAAGAGGGAGAAGAGAGGAAGAGGAAGAGGGAGACGGAGAGGGAGAGGAAGAGGGAGAAGAGAGGAAGAGGAAGAGGGAAAGGGAGAAGAGAGGGAGAAGAAGAGGGAGACGGAGACGGAGAGGGAGAAGGAGAGAGAGGCAGACTTAGAGAAAGGCATAGAGATGGAAAGACGGACGGAGGCTATAAGTGGAAAGCAAACGGATGGGTAAATGGAAGAAGAGGACAGACTGATTTATACAGACAGAGACACAGATGCTTAGAAAGAAAAAGACATCGACTAAGAAACGGATTCACAGAGAGCTTTAATAGCATATAATTATATTATATATAAAATTATATATCATATATATAATTATAATATAGACGTCTATATGAACAGGACTTTTTTAATTATATCTTACAGTTGGCTGCGCAACCCATCCCCTCTCCCTTTCCATCATCCTCCATGGTAAATTATTCCAAGATTGATGACAATGGACATAATTATATTTAACTATTTTTAACTGCACAAGAATACTTGTGTGTATATATATATATATTCAATTATACATGTGGCATTGTAGCTGGACAAATTCATTTAGAACACCAATTATTGTGTAGAACTGCACGTTGAAAAAGTCTTGTATAGGAAGCCGCTGCAGCTTTCTTGCTCCTTTCAATGAATGAATTTAATCGAATGTGAAGAGGAGACACGGACTCAATCAGATTCTGAATTAATGAAACGAGGACAGAAAACTCACATTCGGGCAAAGACACAATTAATGCGGGAAGACAATTCTGAACAGATCAAGAAATTCCGAGTCAGACGTAACGCTGTCTGGATTATTTTGGTAAATAAGTAGACCTATAAGACAACTATGCACAGATCAAGAAATCCCGATTCAGACGTAGCGCTGTCTGGATTATTTTGGTAAATAAGTATATAGGCTATTAGGCCTATACTTCAGAAGCAATGTCTGTCAAATAAATATCTCAGCACTGAAGATCCGGGTCCTTAGTATACGGCACAACGGAGATAAGGGGCGCTTCTATAGCGTGAAAACAGCACGCGGTCTGGTCGTGTTTATCTTCGCCTCTGAGTAGAGATCTTGAATGGGCTCTCTCTCTCTCTCTCTGTCTGTCTGTCTGTCTGTCTGTCTCTCTCTGTCTGTCTGTCTCTCTCTGTGTGTGTGCGCGCGCGCGCGTGTGTGTGTGTGTGTGTGATTTATGTGATTGACCACATTTCAAGCTAATTTGCGCAAAATCTTGACTGAGAAGCAGCTCTTTTAGTTTCAATAGAGATTCTCAAACTATTACGAGGGGATGTAGGCTACGCCTATTTAGGTCTAATCATAAGCTAGCAACGTGGGGCGCGGTGGTGTAATTGGTATGCTCGTTGCCTTGCAGCCGGAGTGTTGTAGGTTCGAATCCACCTCAAGCCGCCGCGTAGGGACTTTGAGCAAGTCCTTCGCTCGCAATTGCTCAGGCGCTTCAGCGTGAAATGATTCCGATTCAGTTTCCGAGCTGTTGTCGGGAGCGCTTCTGTCCTCTGAGTATGAATTTTGAAGGGGCGCGCCCTAAAACAAGTGCATAGCATAGACTATATATACTTTGCATAATAAATAATTAAATTGTAATGAGAGAAAAGAATCTCAAAAGCCTACGGTAGGGCCTACCTCCGTGTCTCCACTGACTCATATCTATTGTTTTAAATAGACCTACGCAACCGATTCTTATAAAGTTTGTTATCTTATTAAGTTTGACGCAGCAACTGAGTTCACTGTGAACTTCGTATGGGTATAGGGTATAGGCTGTGTTACATCACCATTCGACACCCGAGATTCTTGCAGGGCTCACATAATATTCAATCATCAACCATTTGTCATTCGTTGTGTATAGCCTACATGACATTGTATCTCCGGATTTTTGCGCTGTGCAGTTGAATTAATAGTTTAAAATGGCTAAAACAATGACTTGATGAAACAAATCTTGATGCAATGTCTTAACGTGCAACTTATTGATGACCTATAGGCCTAGGCCCTACGCCTATAGGCTAAGTTTTATTATGACTATAGGCTACTGACTATTTACAGGCTATATTTTATACCTACCAAATTTCTCTCATTGATGCCTGTATTGTCGTTAGCGAACTCTAATTACTGGCTTCTAAGATCTTGTTATCACAAGCACGATAGTAAACTGCACGGTCTTGATGCAGAGGATGCAGTCAAAAATGACGAACAGTGGTCGAAATTCTTCAATCGACATGGGGGTAATTTATCACGCGGAATGGTCAAAGTCACAACGGAAATGAGACATGGCGTCGATTGCGTCGGGCCTTCTGAATGGACGCGAAAACAAGATATAAATTTTATTGCTTCCGCAGATAATAATTATTACAGGTTTTGCTTTGAAGAGATTCTGTTGGGATTTGGGAACGACATGGGCCTAACTGCGAATCCATAAAGGACCGTTTTATCGGATGTTTAAGCCGTAATAATGAGTCTTGTACTGTAGTACGTCGAGTCTTGTGTAACCAGGGATGCCACTCATAGCTTTTTCCACCTAGATCTAGGTTTTTTCGGTCGTGTCTAGGTTTCTAGGTTTTTGTTTCTCAGGATCTAGCCTTTTTCCCACGGCAATTTTTCCGACTTTTTCCACATAAAATTTGACTTTTTTAGGTGAAAATGCACAAAAGACGTGAAAAAGTCGATGTCGCGAATACGGGCCCCAAAAATTGTAGATTTTTAGAGCGAAAGACTAAAAAGGGTCATCGGAAATTTTTTGGAAAAGGTGCAAATTTTGGTACGATGATTTAAAAAATCCTCAGAAATTTAAATTTCAAGCGCGAAAAATCCGTGCATTTTCTCAGAAATTCTCAATCTAGCCTTTTCTAGCCTTTTTTCGGTCGGATCTGACCTTTTCAAAATTCAGAGTGGCATCCCTGCTTGTATAATTATTATGTACGCTAGATTTATAGGTATAGGCAGAAACACAGACATGGCGGACGTAGACTAGTCTATAATATTATCGAGAGCGGTCGTGGCCATCGATTTGTAACTTGATCGTCCGTTGGCATGAGGTAATCCAGGAATAATTTCTTATTTAACAGGAATAAACATTGAAATGTGCCGTATGTAGGCTATATATCATGGGCTGCGGTTTAGTGTGTCGGATAATCGGATTGCACTTTCGGAAATCTAGTCGAATTGACGAATAAATCGTGTGCAAATAGAACAAGAGGAAGCTCAAATCCAATGACCAATACACTGTAGACTTCGCGACGTCCAGAAAAATAGAGATAGCCTAACTGACGTGTTCAAGCAAATTCGGTAAATTTGAACAAATATTAGAGCCCTATAAAACGCATAATTAGCCAAATTGTTTTGCACTGAAGGGCAAACATATGTACCCCATAAATAATATATTATTTAGCCTAGATCTTTGATTGTTTGCCCATAAAAATTACAGTAGGTCTATATACAGAGCCACTCGTGGAAGTAACGACCAGGGCTTTTTAAAAGAAATTTGTTGAACTGCACAACCAGGAAGTTTTTTAGTGCGGCTTTGGTTAGCGAAAATTTGCTCTTCGTTTCTGAAAATTTTCCCAAGAAATTCTCGCAAGTCGGCGACGGGAAAAACTGATGACCTTTTTTAGTCATGAACTTCAAAATTGTTCTATTTCACCCTCCTGATTATTTTGATTATTTTTCACTGCATGCACTTGTCCTTCTTCCGTGGTAAACAGGTCATTGCATCACCTTTTTTAATGATTTCCACTGCACGTAGGCTTACTGCGTTTACAACTGCACAAATTCAGTTACAACTGCACATTTTGTGTAGAATTGCACGTTAAAAAACCTGGTAATGACCTAACAAACCTCTGAACTTTTTAAGCCTATAAATATCATACTATTATGTCTAGGTTATGAGTCACCTTGATACACCGTCTAGTTCTAGTTAATCAGTTACATCTCCTTCCGATACTAGAATTCCATTTCCCGTTCTTAATGGAGTCAGATTGAAGGTTCATTTATAATTAGGTTTAGGCCTACATGCAATAAATTCTCGCTCTAATCAGATACGGCTGAGGTTTATGAAACACCTTTCATGCGTTAACCAATAAAACAAGACGAGCCTCGTTTTAGACGATTCAATTACAGAATATCCTTGATACTCAAATTACGAAGACCATATATATATATATATATATATATATATATATATATATATATATATATATATATGTATATAGTCCTTGGCGGTGTGGTTCTTCAAATTCTGACGTTTTCGCCATACACATAGACTATTATTATCGAAAAGCAACCAAAGATAATTATGTTATTGACATGCGCAGTGGCTGGTGTTGCATTCTGGAGAATAAATTTACGATTTCTTCTTATCATATTATACATTTCCTTCGATGTTTCCGCAACTCGTCCTTCTGATCCTCGTACATGTATATAGGCTACGGTATATACCAACCTGGTACCATCACCCTTACACTGGCTTCACTAGCGCTCGGGAATAAGCTGGTGCCCTGCGCGTGGTTTTCGAGTGGCGCATTATAAATTTGTAGATTAGATAAAGTTTATGGTTTCGAGTATCAGGACTCTAGATATGTTTGAACATTGGATATACAAGGAGGGAATTGCCATTCGAAAGTATATGTAGCCTACCTTGAGAAGCCCATAAAACGGCGTTGAGTAAGAATCTTATTAATTTTATACAATTATTGACGTATACGGTGAAAAAATTGCTCGAAACTTCTACCAGATGCATGGAGAGAAAACTACTTCACATTCCCTCGTCAAGATTATCAGTTGAGATGGAATTTCAGCCTTTTTCTCCCCAGCTAGAAATACTTCACATTCCCTCCCCAGCCCCAACATTATAAGTGAAGAGGTAATTTCCACCATTTACTCTCCAACTAGAAATACTTCACATTCTCTCCCCATCATTATATGTTGAGAGGGAATTTCCGCCATTTCCTCTCCAACCAGAAATACTTGTGGGGCGCGGTGGTGTAGTTGGTATGGTCGTCGCCTTGCAGCCGAAGGGTTTTTCAGGTTCGAATCCACCTCAAGTCGCCGCGTGGGAACCTTGGGCAAGTCCTTCACTCGCAATTGCTCAGCGCTTCGGCGTGAAACTCTGATGCAGTGTCCGCTCTGTAGACGGGAACGCCTCTGAGTAGGGAGCCCGAAGGGGCGCTATAACAAGTGCGTATATATTTTACTGCATATATTTACTTTTTTTATATACAAACAAACAAACTTCACATTCCGTCCCCAATTATAATAAGTGGTCAGGGAATTTCCATCCTTTACTCCTCAAGATCAGAATGGCCCTGCGGTAAGACGAGAACTGTCGACTAACCTGAATAGACGAGCAATCCGTTGGCGCTTTTCGTTCTGAAGTAGACGCTCAGCCTATCCTGGTTGCTTACGATGACGTCACCACGCTTCGAGAGGTCATAGGTCAGGTACTCGTGACCGAAGAAAGTCGCTTGCGATGGGATCTTCTCTTGAGAAAGAAAAACAGCCGCGACATGTTATGTGATGTTATGTGATGTTATGTGATGTTATGTAATGTTATGCGATGTTATGTGATGTTATGTGATGTTATGTGATGTTATATGATGTTATGTGATGTTATGTGATGTTATGTGATGTTATGTGATGCTATGTGATGTTATGTGATGTTATGTGATGCTATGTGATGTTATGTGATGCAGAATGTAAAGAAGTCTCATAATTATATGCTACACTGGTTAGTTTCATCGGGAAAATTATCGCATGAAATTGATATTGAACAGGATTTGTGTATAGAAGCAGATGATCATGCAACATCGTCATCGTCATCATCTTCTTCGTCATCCTCACCTTCATCGTCATCGTCATCATCATCGTCGTCATCCTCACCTTCATCGTCATCGTCATCATCATCGTCGTCATCCTCACCTTCATCGTCGTCGTCGTCGTCGTCATCATCCTCATCGTTGTCGTAATTATAATGCGAATAATAATAATAATAATAATAATAACAACAACAGCAACAGCAACAGCAACAACAACAATAACAATAACAATAATAATAATAATAATAATAATAATAATAATTATAATAATAACAACAATAACAACAGTAATAAACAATAGTAACAATAAAAACAATAATAGCAATAACCATCACAATCATCATCATCCTCGTGGCAGTCATTACAGGCCTACATAGGCCTAATGTATTTTCACTATAGACCTCTCACGCACTTTATCTACCAGTCACTTACCAATTTCATTAAGCCCTATCTAGCGAGCTAAAGTGCCATCTCTGGTGTGCCTATTTTGTTACTGATGAACCTCACAATTTCATGAATTCAGTTTTAGCAAGTTTTATCAGGATATTATAGGCCTACTTGTTAGGGTCGCTGGCTTATGGTTTTGTGTCAGAAATCTGAAGTTAGGAGTGAATAGACCGGTATATATATAGCATCGTTTGGCGACGTTTAAAAGGTGTTTAATAGCACCATTTCTGGTTACCAAACTAAGGCTATTGATAATGAGTAATTTGAACAACTGTAGCATTGATGTCAAACTGTGCAAATAGATTTGTCGGTTATAACTATTATTATTATTGCGACTTTTTGCTCTGAATGAACTTGTTATCTCTCCATCAATTATTAATCGAAATTTGTATTGCGCCTTGAAGATCCCTAGCCTACTCTAAGGCGCTCCAGATAAAGGCGAGGCGGGAATAGAAAAGTTTTGAGCAAACGAGAGAACGGTGAAGTTGCAGTTTAACGTCACTATGTGGTAACAAAGACCATTGGCGACGCCCTCCTCCTTTATCTAGCCTTGGGACTGGCATTGGCAGAGTGCGACCAGTGGCGGAGTTCCCGAGAGAACGGAGAGGAGCGGATACTTGGGCGGAGTTTATCAGGGGCTCGGGGGGGGGGGGGGTTAAGGCCCCCAAGAAGCCTCATAGTCATGTTTTTACTGTGTAAATTGTCTATTTTTCGAGCTTATCCCCCTCCCCAAGGACTTCGAACTGACGACTAAAAAGGTCATCAACTTTTTCGGCCGGGAAATACATAGTAAGTTTCATGAGATTTGAACTTGACGACTAAAAACAAGGTCATCAACTTTTTCCGGCCGAAACGAAAAAAATTTCGGCGCCGTGCCTTCTGGACCAAGTTTTTAGACCCCCCCCCCAAAAAAACTACACCAAACTCCGCCCATGAGCGCATATATATAGTTTATGGGTGAAGAGACGCATGTCGCATCTGATCAGAAGTAGTTGGGTCGAGCATGGAAAATGCTCTGCGTTGCGCATAGCAGCCGTGCGATCAAAAGAAACTACAGCGGCCAGATTGCCAGAAGGTTACGAACACTCCTGGAAAAAAGATAGAAGAGAAGATGTCTCGAACCGTAGGTCAGATGGGCGCATCGTTTAAGATGAATCACGGAGACCAAGGTGGAAATCGGGCCGCGATTTGTCATGCACTAAACTCAAAAATCTACTGATTAATTTTTTTATTGTAGTCTCGTATAAAAGAAACAGCAGACAAACGGGAAAATGACTCAGAAGTTACTCACCACACGGTCAAACGATCAATTAATCAATCAATCAATCTGAATTTATATAGCGCCCCATTCAAGACCCTATTCCAAGTCGCTCGAAAACAATCAATATTTTTGGAATAATTAATAACTAGCCAATACATCGTTATGCTTGATATTTTAACAGCTATAGACTTACAAACAATTAGTGCTGACATAAGGCACGGTCTCCCCCACCTGGGTTCTGGTCTGGCACCTGCTTTGACCAGAAATTCTGACTCGACCATATTTTTCTCTGGCTTCACTTTATAGGCGTCCCGGTAAATATCAAATATTTACCTTACGTTACAATGCTCGGTTAGTAAAAAACCTTTCATTGTCTTCTTCAAAGAAAGAGAAGTCACCTATATGCTCGTCCATACAGCGCTCGTGAATAAGCCGGTGCCCCACGCTTGACTGTCAAGTGGCGCTTTAGAAATTTGGAGAGTGCGATTACGATCATTAATGATGACAAACTATATATAGGCTATTATATGTATCTCTCTCTCTCATTGGCAAACTATATATATATATATCATATATATTCAATTCATATATACAGGGTGGGCCAGCATAAATGTCCCGACTTTGCACGCGTATAACTTCGCCAATTTTTAACATTTATTTATACTTTATGCACAAATTAAAGGTATTTCACTCTAGTATTAACTCTAAAAAAGTCGAACTGATACTAGTCTCGGTTTTAATTATATGCCCGGAACAGCGCTAGCTACCATATTTTGCTGTCATTTGTGACGCAACCTGGCGCCGTTGACAGACGATGATCGCGTTTCGATCTTAATTTTACGAACTGGTAAGGGATTTAATTTGTTTGAAATGATTAACGAATATTCTAACAGAGGATGGAATAAACAATACCTTGTATAAGCCGTTTCACCATGTCGTCTGCGCATGCGCAGTGGGTCACTACAATTAGGGCTGCCAACCGTCCCGGATTCGCCGGGACAGTCCCGGAATCGGCCCGGTGCGTCCCGTGTCCTGGATTGATCTCAAATTGTCCCGGAATTTGTGGTAGAGATGAACTTGGCAAAATGTTGTTATTTTACACACTAAACTGGGCAAGCTCAGTGCCGGCGCCAGGATTTCAGTTTCGGAGGGGCTGAAGCCCTCGGCAAAATTTTCCATTTTCGCCGCCAAAATTTCTGACGACCTTTTTTTTTTTTTTTTTAGTCATCGACCAAAATTTCATGAAAAGTTTCCATTTTCGCCGCCAAAATTTCTGACGACCTTTTTTTTTTTTTTTTAGTCCTCGACAAAAATCGTGGATATTCCAATGTAACATAATTCAGATGGTCATTTTTTTAGGGGGGGCTGAGCCTCTTGTAGGGGGGGCTTAGCCCCCCCCAGCCCCCCCCCCCCTAGAGCCGCCACTGGGCAAGCTGTGTGATGATTTTGCGTTCTGCGCTCTTCTAGACTTAACGTTATTGGCTGAACATCGAATGTTTGACAGTGCTGGGTTCAAGTCTTGAAAACTTTACAAACCACTAACACTCAGTAGCATATTGTGTCCTATGTAGCCTAGGCTACTATAAGTCCGTTCTAATGCCTTTTGAGAGATGACGTGCTGATTTTCATGACTTTGTGCCTATGCAATATATGTGGACAGTGTAAATTTATATAAATGTCATAGGCCTATCTAGTGACCGCGGGCGTCCCGGAATGGCAAAATCAAGAGTTGGCAGCCCTAACTACAATAGAGACCCCACATATAGTGTATTGGAGACCAGAAAAAACCATAGAGATATGGATTATAAAAAAACATTGTAAACCCGTAGCGCGCGAACGTCTGAGTTTGCGAACACTGACAGTTAAAATCAATCGGAATTTTAATTTTTTCGGAATGCCAGCTCGTTGTGCAGTTTTATGTTGCAACAACAATGTCTACAGACTAAAGCGGTCGTTCTGTGGGTTGCACAATGTTCAAATTGGTTTCTCCGGCTGCCTATGCGACCCGCCGTTTAGACTCTTTAATTTTCCTGCGAAAAGCAAAGACGCAGATGGAAGAAGACGGTGGATTGAACTGGTAGGTTGAGTTGAAGGTGCATGTACAACCCTGCAATTATTATGGTACCGTAATCGACATCTGTGCACTGTATTACAATAACCAGGTCCGCCGAGAGGGGCTATAGGGAAATGCCCAAGGTACCGGCGACTGATATGGGTTCCGGGCTAGTTATATATATTTATATACATATATATTCGTTTAATGACAAAAACAAAGTGACACACCGCACATGGGTACATAAAGAGATATAGAAAATTTGAAAAAAAGTATTTAAAATGACATTAATAGTAATGGTCATTTATTTAGGCATGTAAAGATGAAGGGTATGATTTTTCTTCACATCGGTATAATATATATGTGGGATGAAATTGCGATGACCATGCTGACCCTTAATGTGGCCTTTTCAGATGTTTTTGCTTTTGATTTAGTCTTTAATAAAACCATGAGCACCAGCTAATGTTCCAAGCATAGCCGCTCACCCAAGAAATCCTTACACAAATACTGTTTAAATAATTTTGAAGCGTTGAAAAAAATTTTCACTTCAATAAATAAGAGTTCTGCTATAGTTTTGTTGATAATTTCAGATGAATCGTACTGACACATCCACTGGTGAAAACTGGGAACCTACGATTAACTTCAAAGTGTGCTCGTGGCATTTTGTAGATGGTTTTCCTACTTCAATCAACCCCGATCCTACACTAAATTTGGGTAAACAATTTGTAGTAATTATCTTATATGATATATTGACTCCATGTAGTACTGGCAATAAATACAATGTCTATTGTCTAGTGAATGTTATACAAAGCATAACTTTTTTAATTAATGTATGCCTTATGTGTGCTTATGCTGTTGTACTCGATCGTGGCTTCATAGGTTCTAATAAAAAAATAAAAATAAAAAGTTGTCAATTAGAAATCTTATAATGTGTTTATGTTAATTCTTTACAACTTCAGATGTAAACAAAATCAACATATTATGTACCCTGTACTATAAAATGATTAAATAGAAATCATTAAAGACATAGTTGTCATTACCCTGCAACACTTACATTGCATAATATCATTAAGTTGCAGAGAATATGGAAGCAGTATATAAGAAATGTCTATGTTGATTTTTTAAATATCGACTATCGAATTGAAAGGAAAGGTATTAATACATATTGCCAGGGTGAGAATTGCCGGGGGGTTTCAACCCCCCAGTCTTTCTCAGTGCCCCATAGTAAACTCTGTTTTTCACACCCCAATTCCAAGTTTATCATAGGCCAACCCCCCAGTTATTTTTTCCACAATTCTCACACTGCATATTGCCAAGGGTGATGATAGGGTTCAGCACCAAGTGTACTAAATTTAATATTGTTATTAATTTGTATTGTATGTATATCTTATTGTGTAGGCTATGATATCACTGTCGTGCCAAAGCGACAGCTGCCAAACACACCATCATTTCTACAGCCACCAAAGAAGTTTCGAAAGGAAAGTAGCCTCAACCAGATTTCTGAAGGTGTGTTATTATATTTGTATTAGGTGAATATTGTGGTCTTGAGGCACAAGAGCTTTATCTAGAGTCTTTATTGCTCACACTAAACGTATATCCCACCAGAATCCTGCAATGAATCGACTGTATAAAAAGTCAATAATAATAATACTAATATCTCTATGTCTACATAAACACACACACACACACAAGAAAATCGAAAATTTCTTGTTTGTCTAACTAAAATACATCTGGCGATCTGACCTCCGATCGGCTGATCAAGCTGAACTCTTGGCCCCTCGCTCACGCACTACTATAACGCAGCAACGCTCTTTCTCAGTGGCTGGTCGTAGAGCCTTGAATGGTCTCCCTGTTGCATTCCGCCTTGTGCCCAGATTCACACCAGTATATTCCTTTCTCACTTAAAAACTGCATATTTAGCCGTTGTTGAACTGGGAGTGCTTCTGAGTAGTTTACTTTGTAGGTGCGCTGTATAAAAACTCAATAATAATAATACTAATATCTCTATGTCTACATAAACACACACACACACAAAAAGGATGGGAATTGCCAGTGACGTAGTACTCGTGTCCAGCAAAAGACTCGAGACCGATTTTCTAGTTTACATGGTGATGTGTATGTTAAAATAGTTCACATACTTGTACCAGTTAATTTTCAGACTCAAATTCATTATCACATAATAAGTACACACCTATACGCGGTGTCAAATTCTGCTGTTACAAAGTAAAAGCGGTTCACCATTTCAGTGACCCAATTCTACAAAACAGTGACCTAATTCTACAGGAGGTTGCATTAAACGTGAAGGTTATTAATGGTTGTAGGTAAATTAAAGCATTGGAATGTTAATGCTTTAAGAAAATGTTCCCGGAATTGTGCATTAAATATTAATCATTGTAAAAATAAAGAGTTGGTGTCACGCGTATTGTGTGTTTTGCAATTCTTATAAATTCAGTAAATGCAAGATATTTATGCGAGAGCTCTACCTGACCCACTTCGTATGCGCACACGGCACACCGCTGAGATGGTGAAACGGCTTATTCATCACCTCCTGAGAAGTTTTTTTTGGTATCACAAAAAACCTCGTAGCGTCAGTTGTGTGACCTTCTGGGTGCCAACCATATAAATTACAGATTAATAATAACATATTCATATTTATAAAATAAAACTCCATTGTGTTACCTTCTGTGTATTTGATATTTCTGATCTTTAGATACTGAAAGTAGCTGTCAGTTGGAATCAATTGACAAGACAGAAGACAGCACAGATATCTGTATTCGAGCTGTTACACTGGACCATTGCTATGCAGCCAGCCAACAAGAAGGTGTACCACCTACCGAAACGTTGGACATTGCACCTCATGCATCTTCTGATCATACTGATATGCCCATAACTAATACAGAAGAGCTGTCATGTCCAGGATGTCACAGCAGTGCACTGGAAATTCAGCAATTGTCTAGGGACATGCAAAAGTTAAAGGATTCGTTAATGGCTTTACAGTCTAAGCAATTACCATTGCTTCCTAAATGTGCTTTATAACAATAAGCAGGTTAGACTTAATACTGGTTTAAAGAACAAAGCAGCTTTAAACTCACTGTTTAATTTGTTGAAAGCACGGGCTGACCGAATGAGATACTGGAAGGGCCCCAAAAGAATGTCAACAACCAGATACAGACGAAATTACAGGCGAACTCCCAGAAAGTCTGGGCCCAAGAGAATTTTGAGTTGCAAAGATGAGTTCGTTTTAACACTTATGAAGCTACGACTTGGTTTGACCAATCAGTTTTTGTCAAACTTATTTGGCATAAGTGCAGGCACATGCTCAGCTATTATAAATACGTGGATCACATTCTTGGCACGTGAGTTACAATGTTTGGTTTTCTGGCCAGATAGAAATCAGATTCGCAGTTTCATGCCAAAATCTCTGCGGCTGAAATATCCATCTTTGCGATGTACCATAGATTGCAGTGAAACGTTCATTGAGCGTCCACGTGATTTAAAATTGCAGGCCTGCACCTGGTCCGACTATAAAAAACACAATACCCTAAAGTACCTAATAGCAATAACACCAGATGGCATGATCTCATTTGTCTCCAATGCATGGGGTGGTCGTGCTACAGACAGATATATTGTGCAGAATTCCGGTTTTCTTGATTTGATTGAGCCATATGACTTAATCATGGCTGATCGTGGATTCACAATAAGAGAGGACTTGATGTTTCGCAATGCTACATTGGAGATTCCACCACCTAGTGCAGGTTTGCAGCAAATGTCCAGAAGCAATGTCCTAAAAACCAAGAAAATAGCAAATGCTAGAATCCATGTCGAACGTGCAATTAATCGCATAAAATGGTTCAAAATTTTGAGCTCGGTATTGCCATTGTCTTTAATTCCACTGTTTGACAAGATTTTGGTTATCTGTGCTGCTCTTTCTAATCTGTTAGATCCTTTGGTGAAGTAGATGAATATAATGTTTATGACTCATAGCTGATTGGATTTAATGTTTATTACTCTTACCGGATTGTATTCAATGTTTATGGCTCGTAGCGGATTGGATTTGATGTTTATGACTCATAGCTGATTGGATTTAATGTTTATTACTCTTACCAGATTGTATTCAATGTTTATGGCTCGTAGCGGATTTGATTTATTGTTTATGACTCGTAGCTGATTTGAATTAATGTTTAGGGCTTGTAGTTGCTTGGAAATAATGTTTATGGCTCGTAGCATTACATAAACAATAAAAAATCCATTCTCTTGGATCAACCAATCTGTATTCTTGGCCTAACTTTCCACTCCAATAGTATAACATAACAAATGCATGGAGGCAATGTTAGGATGCCTAAATTAAAGATTTTTAATTAAACAAAACAGTCAAAAGACAAGGCCACCACTCACTACCAAAGGAAAAGTACACGATTACACATTTTGATTCTATGTAAAGCACCTAGCTGAAATTTATGAATTTTATACAGCTTAATTTAATGTCAGTGTTTTCTTATTACACTTGTGCCTTCCTCTCACATGGTCCAACAAAATTCACAATGCTAGGCAAAACAAACGAATTGAAACAAGTTTCTAGTGTCGACTGACAAGTATCCCAAAATGATTGGTTAAACAATACTCTTTCCAGAAAAAATAGCCACACATGCTATATACAAAGAAATCACACCACTGCCCTCTGCATTTGCACCTACGTGTAATACTTATGACTGCGCCTTAACGTGAGACGACCATCCACATTCACAAGATATGGTAAAGTGCCTTCAGCTGGATCTAAGTCTGCACAACTAATTGGGCACTTCACTTATGAATCGACAAGTTTTCATGATCTAAACTTAGAACTACGTAATATGTTTCTACTGCTTCCACTTCACTTTCGCGCCCATATCTCAGGGAAGAGAGGCAGCACTAACATTTTTACCCTCTTTTATCAATTGGATAACAGACGCAGCATTAGAGACTTCACCTGCAATAAGTTTTTTTGCTCTTGTAAACACTTCATGTGCAATTTAAGCAGAAATACGTCCCCTTCGTAACAAAAACTAGAGTTCACTTTACTCTGACCATGTGTTCCTTCTTCAATCTCCTTAATTACAAGTTCTGAATATAAAGGCATAACAAAATCACAAGCACAATCAAAGCGTTTGGTATACTCTAACAAATCCATATCGGCTGATGTTTTTGATGTAGCCATGCATTCCTCGGTTTGTTCCACATTGACATCGGCTGATGGTTCATATGGCTCGTAGCAGATTGGATTTGATGTTTATGACTCATAGCTGATTTGTCAAACCATGCTCCCATGCATACGGTAATTGACTTTGAAGAGTAATGCTGCAACATGGTTGCATGTTGATCCAAGCCTGAATTTAAACAAAAATCGTAGTGTTACAATCTTATGTATGCAACCAGACTGCCGTTTCAAATAGCATTATGAAGCATGTCAAATAAGAGCAATCCATATATTAGGTTCGAAAAATAATTGTATTTTTTTACCACCCAGCCTTATGTTGCAACTCGTATATTTTGCAGACCTCCCTATGCGTACATGCAAATAAGTTCTACCCCCTAATTTACAAAGGTTCATCAACTAAAGTCTTCTATTGTATTTTTTCCGTTCATGTTTGTTAAGAATTAGATTTGATAGTTACAACTTGTTAACCTTTATGGTTTACTGTTTATATCTTTAAATTTTTTAAATTATAATGTAATAAAGTGGCATCAAACAAGTGCAGTATAATACAGATTCATAATACGTTGCATTGGCACCTGAGTTCCTATCTGATGAGGTACTAATAGTTTAAATAAGCAATAAAACTTATGGCTCTTACTAGCATTTCTGACTGATTTCAAGATCAATCTGCCTGGCAATAGAAACTCCAATATTATGTTGAAATCAGTAGTTTTCGAATCGATCCAATTCTGCAATTTGTTTAGAGAATTAAACTCATTTTTGCTATCACAATATATTATTAACAATGATGAAAAATAATCCTATTGTATGAGTGGGGCCCCTAAAGTGTGGGGGCCCCTGTTCGGACGAACATGTTAAATATACCGGTAATCTATCGTTTTAGCGGAATAAATTATACCAAATGTTTGGGCTATAGCGCAGCTTGATTATTTTTCAACAACCCGACTTCTACTTTGGCATGAATCATTCTGATCAATCAGGCTTCTGTCATGTCATGTCATGTCGCCATCGTCGCATCGCGACGGTTGGCTACATGAATGGATCTTTAATGCCCAGAGTCTTCTGTCCCTTGTCGCGCTCATTAAGTCAGAGCCTACAAGTCCTGTCCAGTTCAGAACGTTGTCGATCCAAGATAACCTCGGCCTTCCTCGTCCTCGGTTCCCCTCCACAAAACCCGTCATGATGCTGCTTTCGATGCTATCGTTTTGCTGTCTCATGCTATGACCAAAATATCGAAGTTTTCGAATTTTGGTGTGGGCCAATAGTCCTCTTCTGGCTCCCGCTGACATATACACTTGTTCGTTGGTCATCATTTTTGTCCATGGAATTCTCATCAGCTTTCTGATACACTTGTTCTCAAATGCTTGAATTCGCTTTTCTTCATCCTTCTTCAGAGTCCATGCTTCGCATCCATACGTCGCTACTGGCCACACCAAAGCCTTCATCAACCGCAATTTGGTGTCGATGCTGATTGATTTGTTCTTCCAAATCTTCGTCAATTTGGTCATGACAGTCATCCCCATGGCTAGCCTTGATTTAACTTCATGCACACAATTCCCATCTTTTGCTATCCTGCTCCCTAAATATACAAAGGAGTTCACTTGTTCTAGTTTTTCCGTGCCCACCACCGTTTCGAGCACCTCCTCAGTATTCGTCATGACTTTCGTCTTTGTTACGTTGATCGACATGCCATATTCTTCTGCAGCACTTGCGACTTGTTTCACTAGTTCTTGCAGTTCTTCTGGTGTTGTGGCCAGTAGAACGATATCGTCTGCATATCTCAGATTGTTGATGGTTCTTCCGCCAATCCTGAATCCACCGGCGAAACCTGCTAGTGCCTTTCGCATAATTTGTTCTGCTAAAATGTTAAACAGACATGGGGAGAGATTGCAGCCCTGTCGAACACCTTTTTTAACCTTGAACCATGCCGAAGTGTGGTCGTCTGTTCTGACATTTGCCCGTTGTTGTCTGTACAAATTTCTTAGCAGCTGGACTAGATGAGGTGGAAAGCCCATTTCGAGCATGGTCAGCCATAGCTGATCGTGTCGGACCCTATCAAAGGCTTCTATTTGGTCAAAAACTCATTTAATCAATCCAGCTTCTATTTCAGTAAAAACTGTTCTATTATCAATCCAACTTCTATTCAAATAACAATTATTTTTCATCAATCCAGATCCAATTTCAGCAATTATGTTTTAGTAAATCACACTTCTATTGAAGTATTAATTATTTCCATCAATCCGACTTCCATTTAGCACGAATTCTTTCTGTCAATCTAATTTGTATGCAGTAAACGCTAAATCCCATGCAATAGCGATTAATTTATTCCGCTAAAACGATAGATTACCAACATATCTTAATCCGGCCCTGCTTCTACCTAGACTTACCTTTCTTGTAGTCATTACGGAGACGACGTTCATTGCACGGTGTCCAAAATTGTATCCCCTGGCTTTCAGGCAACCAGTCAGCCCGCAGTTCAAAAGGATCAGGAATACGTGTGCCGTCGTCCAGGCACAGTAGTTCCTTATACTGCTCGCTGGCCTCCAATTTCTCGTCATCTTTATTTCCAAGTACAGGATAGTTTTGGCTAAATGCGGCGTAGGCCAAAGTCACTAGCTCTTCTTTCTTTTTACGCTGCATAATTCTTATTTCTTAAAGCATCTACATTCCAACGTTTGAAATAATCTAAACCCATAATATCGTCCATGTTTGATACAACA
Source organism: Lumbricus terrestris (assembly GCA_949752735.1). Classification (NCBI taxonomy): domain Eukaryota; kingdom Metazoa; phylum Annelida; class Clitellata; order Crassiclitellata; family Lumbricidae; genus Lumbricus; species Lumbricus terrestris. Next base: position 13,299,925 of record OX457051.1, on the reverse strand, counting down.
ACAACAACAACAACGACATTTCCGTTTCCTGTAGCAGTGTAGAATTAGGTCACTGAGATGGTGAACCCGCTTATTATCTGCTACGGAAAATTAATAAAACAGGACTTTCTACTTGCAAACCATGGGAATCGGAGCGCACGGCGCTCACATCCGCTAACATTGCTCGTGTGTCCGCGTACATTTGCAGTCAAGACAATGACCAGGGCAGGCCCTGCATGCAAATTCAGCGCAAAACAGGCCGTCTTGGAAGCACTGAATAGCGTATTGGAAAAGATTATAGACCTAAAGTTAAAGTAATTTGTCGACGAGAAGTCCCACGAACTCTCCAGCTCTTACGCAAAGAAACGACTGGCAGCGTGCAAGCGTCTGAAGCAGCGCATGGCAGTGCACGGCTGTTGGCAAAATTGAAAGGACGCGGTTTTGCGATTAGAATATAGCCTACTCATGGAAGGGACCCTACAAACACTCAAAATGATCGTGTCTACGCGCGTTTTAGCAAAAAACGATAGAATTTTCCCGGGAAACGGCGTCATAATGCGTCAGTAATGACAAAAAACGGTAGCTAGCGCTGATCCAAGTATATAATTAAAACCGAGACTAGTATCAGTTCGACTTTTTTAGAGTTAATACTAGAGTGAAATACCTTTAATTTGATGCATAAAGTATAAATAAATGTTAAAATTTGGCGAAGTTATACGCCTGCAAAGTCGGGACATTTATGCTGGCCCACCCTGTATATATCTCTCTCATTGGCCTACAATAATATTTATAAAACTAATAATCAATCGTGTTTATGTATTTTTTTTACACTTACCCAAAGATAAATTCAATAGATTTGGACAAAGAAAACCTTGGGTAAGCTTCCATTTTTTGGTCAACTGCTTTTTGTGCCTTGAAGTGCTTTGCCTATCAGTTTCTGCTACCAATAAACAAAGCTACTAACAATAAAAAATAAAATAAAATAAAATAAAAATAAATAACAGCAGCAGCAACATCAACAACAGCAACAGCAGCAGCAGCAGCAATCTTGTGGTTGGTATCTACTACCACTAAATGCATTTCATCCGACTGTCGCTGTATTCTGCTTATTATAGGTCATCTTATTTTGGTCTCAGTTCGACTGAAGCGACCACCGCTACCACCCCCACCCTCCCCACTGCCCCCCCACCCTTCCTTCTCTGCCAGGCAACGAGTATCGGTTCGCACCGGTCCACAGTCAACAGCCGAACAGTGTATGGGCGTGATGCAGATCGACAGACCGAATGACCGATGACTGGACGGGGTGAACGGAGTGGACAGTAGCGTCAGCGGGACCCGACAGGCGCTTGACCAGATTATCGCGCTCCATTGTCCTTAATTCACGTAATCGCCACTCGGCGGCAAGCCTTGCCTTGACCCCACTCTCCACGACGGAACCCCGCTTCAGTCCCCCCGGGTGAGTGCACCGAGAGCCCGGGGGAGCGGTGGGGTCGCGCCATTATCGCTGACGGGTGTTGATGGCTTGAAAAGAACGGCGGTCGACCAAAACAGACAAATGTGACGTTGATTCATACGAATCGGTGATTGGCTGGCGAGGAGGAGGAGGATAAAACGGAGGGAGGCACGGCGCGCCGGGAACAGCCGGTTTTTAATGCGACGGGGGACGAAGCGCGCTCATCGGAACAACCGCGTCAATACGTCGAACGTTAAATAGAATTAGAGAAATTTCTAATTACAGTTCGATGTTTGGCAACCACAAAACCGAGCAAAACTTCTCGACTGGTTGAAAAACTGGTACTAAAAATGACAGCCATACAGAAAACAGAAAAGGGATTTTTTTGTCAAAAAAGAGAACCAAAGATTATAAAAGGTCATCGGTTTTTAAAGTACCGAAAATAGTATGTTTGTATGGGAAATATAGACAGAAAACAGAAAAAGGGATTTTTTGGTCAAAAAAGAGAACCAAAGACTATAAAAGGTCATCAGTTTTTAAAGTACCGAAAAAAGTATTTTTGTACGGGAAATATAGACACAAAACAGAAAAGGGATTTTTTTTCAAAAAAGAGAACCAATGATTTTAAAAGGGGTTAATTTTTTTTAGCAGCGAAAGTGACATATATATTTTTGTGGCAACGAAGATCGTTAGCGTTGCCTCCTTCTTTATTTAGGCATGGGACTGGCACTGTTAGAGCACAAACAATGACGCAGTTACAGTGAGCTTTAAGCATATGCCTATATAGCATACATGTGGGTTTACGCTGTACAGTAATATTGAAGGAACCTTTATTAGGGTTAAGTAGGCAAGCTAACGTAAGAAAAAGTGGTGTTTTGATGTAACAGCACATTCGCTTCGAATGCCTTCAGCCATAGGTCCCTGAACAGTGATCGCGCAGCTGAAGAATGTTCATTTCTCATTATCTCTAATGTATTTCTTATGAGTTATGAATTTCTTACGAGTTTCTATATTCGAGTCATCATGTTTTTCTTATACTATACTTCGAACCACAGCGGTGGAGATTAAAGCCAGCCCTATCCACTCAGCAATAATTGCTATGCATTGGATTATCCAAAGGTTGTATTGCTGTTCTGCAAAGATATTAAACAAATAATCGGAATAAAGCGAACAAAGATACGATCATCAGAGCAATCAACACTTCATCGTAATATGATTGAATGCTGTGCACTGCGCTTAACTGCTGCTTAATGGTCCGCGGGTCCAAAGGTCGTTTGGCCGCATCATGCATACAGACGATTATAACGACTTATACACGGGTAGGCCTATAACTACCATTTCCGAAATTTAGCAGTATGTTATAGAATCTTGTGAAATTACATTTTCTGATGAAAGGCCGTAGGGCAACCGAGCCTCATCTGCAACATTTTATTTATATTTTATTTAATTTCTCCATTTCTATCGCGCCACTTCAAGCTCGCCACTCAGAGGCGCTCCAGGCTACAGCGCGAACACTGCATCGGAGTTTCACGCCGAAGCGCCGAGCAATTGTTAGTGAAGGACTTGCTCGAGGTCCCTACATGGTGGTTTGAGGTGGATTCGAACCTGCAATCCTTCGGCTCCAAGTCACCTACGCCACCACCGTGATAATAACGACAATTTATATGGCGCCATAACGTGGTCATACCGCTATACAAGGGCACCTAAATAAACAAATAAGAGTAAAATAAACAAATAAGAATAAAATAAACAAATAAGAATAAAATAAACAAATAGCTTATCATGATACGTTTCTCATAAGACCACAACAGGAATGTGATTTCCAGCATATAGTTTATTGTGGGATGCTTTGTCCTGGGCGTTGTCCTTCCGTCCATTCGTCCGTCCGTCCGCTCGTCCTTCCGTCCATTCGTCCGTGCGTCAGTCGGAATTGAATTGAATTGAGCATGGACGAGAATCTCGGTCGGACTAATCAAAGAGAACCGCCGTGCAATGCCATGGTCGCACTGCTCGGCTGGGTATATGCACTATGCTCTGCTTTGCATTGAACTATGCCGGACTATCACGAAATAGAGTATCCCCCGTATTAATTGTATCCCCCAAATGAACAAAAGTCGAAAAAGTCACTTCTGCGTGCATTTTGTTTTGCAAATTAATTTTCATCTGCTTTGTTTTGAACAATGATACTAACAGGTATGTTTATTCCTACTATATAATTTTTTGCTTTGGTTTTTGAGCACTTAGAACTTTTAAAACATGTCCTTAAAAACACTCAGAGTCACTAGATAAATTCGAGTTGCCTTTACATGAGCAATGCTTAGGACACTTAAAACAATTAAAGTCACTTTAAATTTTGATTACAACATAAAAAAATTATTATGCGCATTTTTCAAAAAAGAGGATAGAATGGTTTATCCTCCCGGATAGTATAGACCAGTTAATTCCATCCGGGGGATAGATTAATTCATCCCCCCGGATAGCTTTCAGAGGGATACTCCGTTTCGTGTCACTGGACGATTCAATGCATCCCTGATCAGTAGTGCTGCTGTTATATCGGCGTCTGCACTCTGCATGCGGCTCCGACGATTCGCACATCATACATGCATGATGCGGCGGAATCTCTGAAAACAACGCCTGTCAAAATCAGACGTTGCCTGTGGTCCGAGGACAGAATGGTTTGAACGTGAAGACTATTGTGATTTATCGAAGCAGAAGATATATACGGTAAATAATAACATGGCTTGAGCGGAGGAGACCGCGCGAGTGCGTATCCTACAGTCAATTGAACAACTAGGCCAAAGGATTATCTCGTTCAACTTTCATCTCGTCGTCATAAATATTATAGCCAGCAGTCCAAAATACGCTGTCTATTATTACTCTATATTGAGAGACTTTGTATGGCATCGTGTATCATAACGCAAAAGGTTTCATTTCGATTGCACCTACACCATAGGCGCCCGCAGAAATTATTGCAGATGGAGGAAAAACAGTGCCCCTCGCCTCTTGCCTCAATGTTCGGGCGCTCCAGTGGCGGCGCCAGGGGGCTAGGCCCCCTAAAAAGGCCACCCGGGGTCTAAGCTCCTACATAAATGGCCACCCGGTTTTTTTACATGTAAAAGGGAAATATTTCCGCGACCCCCCCCCCCCATAAAATGAAATGCATCCATGAGATTTCGACCAAATGACTAAAAAAAAAGGTGGTCAGAAATGCACTCACCTTTTAATGGCGCTTTCTGCGTTTACAGCTGCACAATTATAATATTTCGTTGCATGTTGATACCACAGGCTCATTATAATCCTATTTATAAAATAATTGTGTGCTGTAATTATGTCATATTTCGACCTGCAGGCATCTCCATTGGTTTATTAATAATTTCACTTGCGATTTCACTGGTAGATCTCAAAGAGTGATAATATTGTGTTATGATTACGACGCTACAGACTGTCAGACGCCATTTAAGATTTGATTAGATTAACGCAGATGATTGAGACAAGTCAACGCTCAGAACCAGACATAACAAGATACAGGGAACCATGCAGAGAAAGGTGCAGGAAAGGAGAGACAATAATCTATAGGGAGAGGAATGGAAAGAGGCAGCGAGGGGGTTAATTGAAAGTTCGTTCAGACAGATTATTTCTCAGCAGCCATGATGCAGTATGCGCAATCGCACAGATTAGCAGAAAGAGAGAGAGAGGCAGACATACATACAGACAGACAGACAGACAGACGGACAGACAGAGAGACAGAGAGACAGAGAGAGAGAGAGACAGAGAGAGGTAGCTAAAAGGAGACACAGGCACAGACACGTAGACGCACGGACAGATATTTACACATACGGAGTCGGACATTTATATATAGCATGGCTTATACAGAGGTGTGACAGATTTTCCAGGACTGTTATATCTCTATACAGACTATACACAAGCATGTATATTGTATACGAACAAATAAAGCCAATTCTATCTTTTTTAGTGTTGCAGGAAAAGTAGGCTTGCCGCTTGGCCGCATCCCTAAATATGCCCATTGCCCCCGTCTCTGCTTATATGCGTGACGTTCTTCACTGGCTCTCTGTTTCACAGCGCATCTCCTACCGAGTTGCTGCACTTGTTTGTCGATGCCTTCTTGATTGTGCTCCATCATACCTTTGTTGACCTGTCTCCGACCTTGCAGCCCGTCGAGCTCTTCGCTCTGCGACAACGGGGGAGCTTTTGGTTCCTCGAGCTCGCACTTCTACAACACAGCGCCGAGCCTTTCCTATTGTGGGTCACACTATCTGGAATGGCCTCCCACTAACCTTGCGACTTACGCATATGTAGACAAATTCACCCTGCTTTTTGTAAGGTGCTCAAATCTTATTTTTTAGCTGTGGCTGGGCTGGGAGCTCCTCTGAGTAGGTTTCTTTGAAGCGGCGCTATATAAATTATCGAAATGAATGAATGAATGAATAATCTACTTCCTCGAAATCTGGATCCACCATCAGCCTGCGTGTGTCATGGTCGCAGTTTATTTCAATCTTTTGCGCACCACTGTATATCCTAAGTCTACGCCGTTTACACACTCACGAGGTAACTGCTTGGGATGAAAAGATTTATATAGCGAAAAATAAACCAAAACAGCAATGACTCTGTTCGCTGTTCAGTGCCTCTCGCTTGATTTACATAATCGAACTAATAATTTACTACAAATCAGATTAGGCAAAGAAAGGACTTTCATTTTGGGGCATTCGGTGGGCGCACCCAACCTCCTATTCAGTTACTCATTCAGTCAGTCATTCAGTTAGTCTTTGAGTCAGTCATTAATGAAGTCATTTATCCAGTCATTTAATAAGTCACTTAGTCAGTAGTTCGGTCTGGCGTTCAATCAGTTTTATTAATTCACTCAGTCATTTATTCGGTCATTTAGTAAGTCGATCAGGAAGTCATTCAGTCATTCAGTCGTTCAGTCAATAAGTTTCAGTCCGTCATTCAGTCAGTCATTCAGTCAGTTAATTCAGTCAGTCAGTCTCTGAATCATTCAATCAGTTAGTCACCCAGTCAGTCGTTCCATAAGCTTTAGTCCGTATTCAGTCAGTCAGGTATTCATTCATTCATTTATGCATTCAGTCAGTCATTCAGGGAGTCATTCAGTCATCCATAAGTTTCAGTCCGTCATTCAGTCAGTCATTCAGTCAGTCAGTCAATTCAGTAAAAATTTAGTCGGTCATCCAGTCAGTCATTCAGTCAGCCCAACTATTACATCATTTGAGGTGCATATATATTATTATTATATATACAGCTGAAGCTGGACATGGCTCTTTACTGACTTCACCCTATTTCTTGATCGCCATAGAAGCGCTTTCAAAAACTCATCACAACTTTGAAGACGTCTAAAATGGCATACCCAGACTCAAGGGCAGATACAGAAATTTTCGAAGGGGGAGCAAAATGTTGGGTCTTGGGACAGGGAAGAATGTCGTCTTGACCACCAAAAAATCTGATGACCTTTTTTACTCATTTGTCGAATAACCAAGAAAAAGAACCATGTTTTCCGCCAAAACAGTTGATGACCTTATATAGTCGTACAGTGTTCTTAAGCCCCTGTACAAAAACCTCGTGGGGCGTGGGGAGGTTTAAGACCTACTCATGGAGGTGGGGCACATCCACTTTCCGAGCCATAATAGCTGGTAAAAAATAAAGACATTTCTAAATGGGGTGGTCATGGCCGGATTGCCCCCCGCCCTGGACCCGCCCCTGCCCAGACCTTACGCTCAGACGGACATATGCGAGCAGTACACTGTGCATAGCAAGTCGTCAGCGCAGCATAATATACGTCAATATAAAACCGGTTCCGTTATATACATCGTGTGGTATCGGTCTCATTTGATTTTCGAGGGGTCAACAGGGGGTCCCGTCTTCCCCCATAAGACCCGACCGTCGCATTCTCTTCGCTCGGACTCGGCCTAGATGGCATTGAGGCGACGCATAAAGAACGCTTGATATTACGTTGCGTGTCTGAATCGGAGGAGAGACTGGGAAGGCGAGAAAAGGACAGAGAGAGAGAGAGAGAGAGAGAGAGAGAGAGAGAGAGAGAGAGAGAGAGAGAGAGAAGAGAGAGAGAGAGAGTGAACAGCGACGAGTCAAAACATGGACAACAACAGACGGAAGATAGAAAACACACGCACACCTACAGACACACACACACACGCACACGTACATGTAGACAGACAGAAAAAGAGGTGTAAACGTAAACACAGGAGTAGACGGGTAGAGAGATTAAAGAGGAACAAAAACAAAGAGATGAGCAAGCGGGCAGACAGACAGACATAACAAGGGACGAATACAAAGACGGGTGAAAAAAAACCAGACAGACAAACAGACAGGAAGACACGCGGGCGGGCAGACATATAGAGACATACATACATACATACAAGCAAACGGACAGACAGACAAGAGAGACGCACATAACAAGAAACGAATACAAAGGCAGGCGCACACAGACAGACAGACATACAGACAGACAGACATAACGAGGAACGAATACAAAGGCAGGTGCACACAGACAAACATACAGACAGACAGACAGACGGGCGGGCAAAAATAGAGACAAATATATACAGACATGCACATATATATGTAGACAGACAGACAGACATGCAGACAGACAAACGAGCACACAGACAGACGGCATGGTTGTCAAGCACAGAAAAATAACCCGGTAGAAGTCGAACGCAGAATAACCCGATATAATACAACCCCCTCCACACACACCGAAGCATCATCGTCCACGGGTAGAGCAGGGAGTGGCGCCTGGACCGCAGTCTCCTTGCTCCGTATTTCATACACCCACAGTGACTCCTGCGACAAATCCGCAACTGATTTATGTTCAAGACAGATTCCGATGCAGCGAGGTACTCGAATCGTATGTATATGTATGTATATATATATATATATATATATGTATGTATATAATACTATATATACTATATAATATATGTATATATTCTATATAATCGTATATGTATATACGGACGAGATTCAATGACGTTTCGATCGGTCTAATTCAGCTAACACCCGACTCATCAGGGACAGACAGAGAGACAGAGAGACAGGGAGACAAAGAGACAGGCAGACAGGCAGACAGGCAGAGGGCGAGAGAGAGGGAAAGGGAGAGGGACAGGGGAGGAAGAGGAACAGGGACTGGGATAGGGACAGGGACAGGGACAGGGACAGGGAGAGGAAGAGGATGACGGACAGGGACAGTGAGAGGGACATGGAGAGTGATAAAGGAGAGGGAAAGAGAGGGACAGGGACAAGGAGAGACGGAAGAGGGAGAGGAAGAGGATGACGGACAGGGACAGAGAGGGACAGGAAGAGGGACAGGGAGAGGGACAGGAAGAGGGACAGGGAGAGGGACAGGAAGAGGGACAGGGAGATGGACAGGAAGAGAGACAAGGAAGAGGTAGAGAGAGATGGAGAGGGAGAGAGATAAGGAGAGGGACCAGTGGACCCACCAGGATCTCTCCGGGGACTCCGCTCCACTCCGGCTCTATCAACAAACCGGATAATCTCCATCTCCGGCCGACGACACGGACGCAGTTCCCGTTGCCTAGGTGGAGCCACGATCGGCTTAAACGCGACACTCGTTATACGGTAACCACCACCTACCCCCCCGCCCCAACCCCACCCACCCCGTCTCAGATCCCAATGCGTGTCCGCCTGGCGCCAAATCAGGTTTACAACGAAGTCGAATCGGACGCAAAACTTCTGATTCGCGGACATTTAATCAATTCTTACATGCATCAGTCGTGATCAGTCAAAGCAGTATTCAATTTCCACTTGCTCTCTTGGAATAATATCCGACTAATAAATAATTTCCAACTGCCTCTTTTTCTCATAGACTTAGTCTATAGATTCAACTCACTTTCTTTCTTCTCATAACACACATCTTCGTCTGTTATTCTCCGATCAGTGTCTAATCTAGACATCTCCAGATGGGGCGGGGGAAGGGCGGGAGTTCCCCCCAGAAATGAACGTGACCCTACCGGTACCGTATCTGAATTTGAACGCTGTGGGAGAGGGAAAGGGTGCACATGTGACTCACTCTTCTCCGTTTCCGGTCCGTTGTAGTATCTTTCATATTTTCTTCTGCAGGGTCTTTCTCTTGCTTTTCCCTCATCTTCCTCCTCTTTCTTCTCCTCCTATTCATCTAGTCCTTCTTCTTCCTCCTCATCCTCTTCCTCCTTCTCCTTCTCCTCCTCCTCTTCCTCCCTCTCCCCCTCCTCCTCCTTCTCTGCTTCTCCTATTCTTCTACTTCTTCCTCCTCATCGTCCTCTTCCACCTTCTCCTCCTTCTCCTCTTCCCCCTTGTCCTCCTCCTCTTCCTCCTCTTCCTCCCCTCTCTTCCCCCTCCTCCTCTACTTCCTCCTCCTATTCATCTACTTCTTCTTCCTCCTCGTCCTCTTTCACCTCCTCCTTCTCCTTCTCCTCCTTCTCCTCCTCCACTTCCTCCCCTCCACCTCCTCCTCTTCTTCTTCCTTCTCCTATTCATCTACTTCTTCTTGCCCCTCCACATCCTCCGCCTCTTCTTCATCCGCCTGGCGTCAAATCAAGTTTACAACGAAGTTGAATCGGGCGCAAAACTTCTGATTCGCGGACATTCAATGAAACGTTACACGCATCGGTCGTGCTCAGTGAAAGCAACATTCAATTTCTACTTCCTGTTTCTGTACACATCGCCATTCAACTTCACTTTGTTCCGCCCCCGATTTTCATCAACGAAATCTTTCTCTGTCGTATACTCCTGATCAGTGGTTAAAGTGGTTTGGGTGAGCAGTGGGAACGCCGAATGTTTGAGCAGTGGGAACGCTGATGAAGAGTTAATTGGAACGCGTTTTCAAGGTTCTATGTATGGTGAGCAGTGGGAACGCAAGCCAAGAGCTTCGAGAGCAGTGGGAACGCCGTTCCCACGCGTTCCCACCCAATTTAAACTCTGCTCCTGATCCATTTAATATTTTCCGAGTTTGATCAGTGTTGGAGAGAAGGAAGGGATTGGTTCTTATAGAGTGCACGGCTCTTGGCGTGGAGAGTACGGGTCATCTCCCTCACTCAGAGTTGCTAAGCGAAACACTTGATGCCTGAACATTGTATAGTGATGATTATTGTTATAGATCTATCTATATTATAAGGCAGAAATTCCATATGTTTGTTTGTTTGTACGCTTTTGACAGAATTGACTCTCCCCTGCAGAATAGGCTCGGAAATGAAACAGCATCGGTATAAAAAAATTCTTGAAATCGATTCTTACCCAAATTATAAGGTCATCGCAACTATTTTCAGGTTTTAATTCAGTTCAAAACAAAAGTTATTAGCATTTTAAGACAGATTTCGTCAGTAATTGACCACACTAGCGCGTAAGTCAAGAGTCTACACCGCATGACGTCATACCCGCACAGTAATAATTTTCGTAGCGCCCCGTAGGGGTGGGTCAAGTTTGGCTTTTTGGGGAAGCGAGGTGGGGTGGAGGGTTGGCGAAAACCCGAAATTTAGCAGTCAACGATGGACACCAGAGTGGAGTAGTGTTTAAAACCCTAAATTTCACTTTAGAACTCGAGTTATTAGCGTTTTAAGACAGATTTAATCGCTAACGCTTTGGTAAGCAGTATCGAGCTTTAGTAAAGGAGTCTACAACCCGAATGACGTCATACAAGCCCAGTAATAATTTCCGTAGCGTCCCGCAGGGGCGGGTTACGTTTGGCTTTTTGAGGAAGCGGGGTGGGCTAGAGGGTTGGCGAAAACCCTAAATTTAGCGGTCAACGTTGGGTACCACAGTGGAGTAGAGTTTGAAACCATAAATTTCCCGGGCAACGCCGGGTTACACATCTAGTGTGTTATAAAACTAATAATAATGATACAGGAAAAGCAGACGAGGAGGAGGAGGAGGAGGAGAAGAAGGATGAAGATAAGTAGGAGAAAATAGGGAGGAGGAACAAGAGGAGGAGTATGGGCAGGAGGAGGAGGAGT